>JJRW01S0002473.1:151901-164705 GCA_001188405.1 Loxosceles reclusa
AAGAATTTATTTTACTTTAAGTTATTGGAACTTCAGCATTTTTTATTACATTTCACTTACTAAATATTTGTTTTAGCTCAGTGTATATTATAACATTGGTTATAGCTACGTGTTTTGAATCATGAGTGTTAAGCGATCTTGTCGAGTTAAGAGCCTGAAGTGCTCGGATAGAGATTTCGATGCGACTGATGGAATTCAGTCTCCAACGTTAGCTACAGAGTCTGATCCTGTCTCATGCTCAGCTGGTAGATCTTGCGAGAAGACCCTTGCAACCTACAATGCGTTCTAAGTTTAAATTATAATGAAAGAATGAAGAATAAAATGTGAGAAGAGATTCAAGTTTTTAATGTCCACCCACAAAGGACTACAATATTAGCTACCCAATTACCTGTCGGGGTAGCTTAAATGGCAAAGCGGTTTCTCCGTAGCTAAACGTTCCGAGTTCGAATCCCGGAATCGACAACTTTTCTTTTAAACTGAATATTAGCAAGTGTATTTAAATCACGGTAACATCTTGAGAAATCAGAGTTAAGACAATTATTAAGGCAAAAATATTCTTTTTTTTTGTAAAGCTAGACATGCGACGCATTTAGCTTAAAAGTGCACGTGTGTTTAAGTGTAACAAATTCTAAAGATGAAGAAAATACATTGTATATGAAAACATGAACACAAAATGCAATAAAATACAATTAATACATGATCATATGTACAAATATAAGCAGTAAAAGCAGTAAAAGTAAATCGCATAAAACCGGGCGCTATGGAGTTTGGTGGATAATTAACAAATCTCAGGAATTTCAGTTTACACAGATCTAACTAAAAGTAACATCTTGGAAGGAAATTTCAAAAGTATGGTGTCTCCTTTAAGGAATAGTTAAAGAATAGCATCAGCAGTAGCAGTAGAAATTAGAAGCAGGAATAGTTAAAGCAGCTTTTTTACAGCAATAGTTAAAGGAATTTCACAGAACCGCTCAATAGATTATACATTTCTCCTTGCAAATAAATGTTACATGTTTTTAGGTGCATTTTAAATGTTACACCATTGATGATGAAATTCTGCTCCGTAATTAAGATAATTACATTCTGGACAATGGAATCTTGTTCCATAATTATGGTTCTTTTTATGACGACGGAAGTTGCGGCTGGTTACTGTTGAACGGTTTATATCTTGTAAAGAAATATGCTCTTTTGTGTCGAGTAACGCGTGATTCAAACCTACAGATCTGTCATCTCCGGAGAGATTGCTTTACCAATTAAGCCACACCGACAGGTATCTCTGCAGCTGATTATCGAAGTCTTTTGTGAGGGGAACCTTACATCCTCCCCCAAATTGAGAGAGAGAAGTGAGGGTACTTTCAGACATCGAGTGGTAGACCTAACGGTAGGATCCTTGGCCACTAGTGTGAGTCCCCATTCGGGTATCCTTGCAAAGAAACATGCCCTTATTGTTCGAACCTACAGATCTGTCATCACCGCAGAGACCGCTTTACCGATTACGGGAAAGATAACAGATATCTGGGCAGCGTATTATCGAGGTCCTTTGTGAGGGGTAGGGGAGCTTACATTCTTGTTAATAAATGTTAGGTATGACAACCGAAATGATTTCCGCAATTCGATGACTTCTCTGAGCGTTGTCATCTATGATGAGCATTTGCTTGTAGCTGACTTCTTATCGTGTATTTGTATTTGTAAGAAATGTAAACATGTAAGAAAAATTGTACCTTTGTGAAAAATAGATTCCTACTAAGTTTATTACTATAAATTTTACTTGCAGCTTCTTTCTGTAAAACAGGACTTCTCAACCGCATCATAGGGCCACCATGGCGGCACTGACTGACCTGACTAAGACGCCCCCCTACATAAATGAACAGCGATTTGCAACTAGAATCATATTCAATTCAATTCAATTTCAATTTATTTCCAGGTCAGGTATATATTACACAATTGACAAAGTATATTACTAAAGAAGAGGATACATCAATATCATTGTTAAATATAGAGATGCTGTGTACCTGGGGGAGGCCCAGGAAAGGCTTCCGCAGAAGCCCGACGAGGGCGGTTACTTCTTATTTATACGTCTCTGTTATTTTTCATATTGCAAAAATGTCACAGAAGGTATTGATGAATCGAGCCTAAAAATATTTATTAATGACTACAAAGAAATCTCTTAACGACCGAATGTTCGAACACTGAAGAACCCCCCACTACTGTAGAAAGTAATACTACAAAGGAATCATTTTTGATTTAAATTGAAAACCCTTCTTACACAAATATCATGATGCAAACTCGTTCCAATCAAACTTCAAAGAAAAAAGGGTTTAAAAAGAAGTCGTTGTTTAATGCTTCCTATCAGATAAAATAACCAAATAACAACTCCTGTACAGATTGTGTTCCAACAATCTCCTTTTTTTTTCACATAATCAGTACGGCGGAAATTTCACGCATTTTCTTGTGGAGGACACAGGAAAGGTGAGAAATGTGTTACCTACATCCACTCCCTCGCTTCCTGTAGCGGAAGAAAGGACCAAAAGACAGAAAGTACAATGGGCAAAAATACCGTTTTCTTCGTTATGACTTCCTTTTTACACGACTATATTCACAATGAACTGTAAGGGGAAATGCCGTTGTTCCTGTGTCAGAGAACTCTGACGGAATTGCGTGAATCGGATGTATCGTTTACGTTTTGGCCTTGACAATGATCTTCCCCGTAAATGTTTTTGAATGAATCGCTGCTTTCAACATTTTCTTTAAAACATTTCTGTTTCTCGAAGATAATGTCATTACTACAAGAAGAAAATAAAGAATGTTACATCAAGCAGGTAGTGATGCATTTTCAACTTTCTTTTGAATCTTGTTTTTTTATTTTTTTTTTTTATCATAAAACCTATTAATTCTAAGTTGTTGATCTTCGTTCGAATTATTTAAGTTAAAAAATATAAATGAACGAGAAAACAATAAAGAAATAATAATATCGTAATCATCTGGGGAGAATTTTTATTTTAAGGAAAAAAAGTACATAGCAAGAGCGTAAGGTTCTCCCCCACAGAAGACTTCGATATTAAGCTGCCGAGATACCTTTCGGCGTAGCTAAACTCCTAAAGCGGTCACTCCGGAGCTGGCAGATCCGTTGGTTTGAATCCCGGTCCAACTGACACCTTTTCTTTACAATGGCGCCCGAACATATATATTCACACTAGTGGCCAAGGACGAAACCGTTAATCCCACCGCTCGAGTTCCGGAGGAACTCTGACCTCTCTCTTTCTCTACGTGGGGAAGGATGTAAGGTTCTACCCAGAAAACATTTAAAAAATAAGCTACCTATATACCTGTCGCCGTAGCTCAACCGGTAAAGCGGTCAATCTAGGGATGACAGATCCTTTGGTTCGAATCTCGACGTTGACATGAGGCAAATGTCTTTACAAAAAACCAAATCATAGAAAATGATACCGTTTGAAGAATCGGTTGGCTCATCGAAGCAGATTCAAATGAATGCCCTTTTGGGATCGACTCAGTTAGTGGTAAAGAAAACAGGCTAATCACCTGTACATTCTCTGCTGGAGGCACCCATGGGACACGCTCTCGCCAGAGGCTTGGTAATTCTTGACTACACAGCGGGTTGTCATAGCTATTTCCTCAACTATGTGTGAAGCTTCGGGTAGGCTGCAAAATCGAGCAGAGCCTCGTCAACCGGGAAGGTTAACATTAGAGAGCTAGCCCATGGTCTACCTCCTAAGATTAAGTCTCGGACCCAGCCCAACGATACAACGGCACTACCATGTATGCACTAATACCCGGTTAACCGAAGTCGTGGTCCAGACGCGAAGGCCTTGAAAAATACACGCCAGGACGACAGGTACCCTAGTATCGGTATTGAAGCAATTTTCCACCGCAATGGTCCCAGCGCCATCGTCGGTCAGATTCCGCACCCATGGTGCGACAGCATATTAAAGAAACTTAATTTACACATCATAAATATCACATCATTAAAGAAACTTAAATTACACATCATAAAAGAGACTGGACAGACATAACGATAAGGTCTGAATTCCGGAAGAACGCAAAGTTCCTGCCGCCAAATGTGGTCTTAATCGGGCGAATGTGGGAGAAAATGCGGACCACCAGTACATACACTTACAGCACAGAATATTTGAACGTTCCTCGAAGAATACGTACAGGACCAGGATTGCAGCAAAGGCATAGCTGCAGACCTGGTCTCCGGCGTCCATAAATAGCATGTTAGCGCATACTTCGGGAGATAGCAGGTGAAGCGAAAGAGTGAGCAAAGGTAGAGATTTAAGCGAGTCTGTTAGAGGTGAGAAATGGTAGAAGCCAGGATAGCTGGATCGTCATTTTCCACCAACGGCTGAACTTTAGGGTTTCAGCGACAAACCGTCACTACTGTGTTTTAAGACTACATGAAAAACGGCAGTACTCGTCCGACGTATGAGCGGGAACATCGTGAATGAACGGGGACGGTGTAGACTGACTCGCATCATTACGACCAACCGTAACTCCTGCAACAAATAGCCTCGTTTTGTGAACCGTGTATGCAAGAAGCGTTCGTCGAAGTACGACAGATTTGCATATCAAAAGCCAACAACAGTTCGTGTCCCGATGATAACAGCCTGGCACATCACGCAGCTGGCGTTTGCAAAGGCACACAGAGAACAGAATGTGGATGACCGTGAAACACTCATATGTCCTGATGTGGAGCGTTACACCCTCCGTCATGATGGTAACAGGCATCGGGTGTGGCGGAAACTAGGTGAAGTCATGCACCCAGGATACCATGTCGGAGCAAGGCGGGGTGGTGGAAGTGGTATGTTTGTATAAAGGGCCTTCACTTGAGCCGAACTGTGTCCTTTGGTGCCTCTAGAGACGTCTGTCAACGGTTCAACGCATGTACAACTAAACTCCTCGCATATCATTTTCATCATTTTGTATGTCGTTCCAAGCCAGAATAACAGATTTCTAGCAAAACGATGCGCCACTAGATAAATGCTGGCAAGCGACCAAATGGCTGAAGGAGCATAATACAGACCTCATCACACTCCCATGCCCCTCAACCTGCTGGCAAAAAATCAACCTTATTGAGAATTTATGAGACCCCTTTCATGGCGATGTTGTTGAGTTCCAACCACACCGTCGTTTCGTCCTCTATGTAGTGCACGCGTCTCATTTTAGGCTACAGTACACTCCACTGTGTTTGACACATCAGTGAGTCCTTGTTTTGCTGTTTGAAGGCTATGATACCGGCGAAAGGTAGTTCTACCCTTTATAGGCAAATGTACGTAATATTCTGCCCTGTTAGAGTGTGTATAGTGAGATATTTTTCGCAGAGAAGGAAAATCCCAATTTCTCTGGTGCTATTGTTGGGAATTGGTAGTCCAGTGGTGGACTGGCCCAGAATATACTGAATATCTAGTAATATGATCCACATTTTGGGCTCTTAAATCGAAATATGAGTGTATATTTTAATCATGTATGTTGTTTCCGTGGGAGGGGATTTTTTTGTTTAGTTTTTCTAAGCATAAATGGTGCTTTCTCTCCAAAGAAATTGACACTTGTAGAAGCTATCATTTCCACAATATTCATAATAATTTGCAACAGTGTTTACATAGTATGAAGCGGACAGCCATCAGTAAACAGATCGTTCTTTTTGCCGTGGATAACCTGTTCAAAGGATTTGTGGCAAATTATTAGTTGTCTTCGGGAAAAAGGCTGCGCTGACTTGCGTTATCAGAAGTGGGGCGTTCATGGTGTCTAACCGACTCAGGGACGTTGGTCTCCTAACCAGTATCTTTATTGCATGCTGCCCATGACCACTACCTGTATGATACACAGTTGCACTAAAGACAAATATAATCAGTATGCACTGTACACAGCAAAGCACTGTATACACACTGTACACTGCAAAATCCACAGTACTTTCACGAGTCCTGTGAAAATATGCTACTCGTTGGAGACCTCGATCTTCGTTCGAGTGACGTCTCCAGAATCGAAAGGTAGTCACTTGACGAAAGATTGAGGTTTATCTTGTAACGCCCTGTTGTGAAGTACCTGTAGAATGAGCATGAGAGACAACAGGGTTTACATCTGAATTAAAGTTAGAGGTCCGAACACCCTCGGTGTGAGAAAGCAAAGATTTTGCTGCTCGAATGGATTTCGATTTACACGAGCGTTTAGCAGACATGTTTATGACGAATCCAGTTCAATACAAAAAGGTCCAAAAATTACAAGTCAACATTTCAATGGAGTACTCTTTGTACTAAAGTCACCTTAATCTTAGTGAAACTTTTAGGTTTATTTCGAAACCTTTTAAATGATTAAGTGTTGTCTCTAATTTTTACCTTTTAAATGGCTTGATAATTTTAAACTACTTATCTGACAAAGATCCACAATTTGTACCACTGCAGAACCAGCTTTTTTTATACGTATACTATAACATCAACGGACTGGCCTTTCGTCAATTACACAGGTATGAAGTATTACAATTCTAAAGATGGCACTTAAAGATACGTAAATACACAAATTGTTTCGTAAAAAAACTACACATAAATATAAGTGCATTAATTGTTAGTTCTTAAATCGCTGCTATTTCACCCTGTTGTGCCTCATACTCATTCTGCCGGTGCTCCACAACAGGGCATTAGAATCTTCAGCACCAACAAAGGAACACTCCCAGTTGCAAATATCAGAAATCATATCATGAAACTATGTTGACACACCACTATAGTCACCACACTTATATGTAGAATGTAAGCAGTCTCTAATATAGTCATAATACTAACAGGAAGTTCCGTAATACAATTTTTGAACCTAATACACAATATGTAGGTTTTCCACAAAACAACAAATATTTATTGACTAATTTTCTTAGTCAGATATTACAAGTGAACAGTCAACTGTGAAACGACAGCCCACTTAAAAACCTCAAAGTACACTCTCAATACTTACAAACCGAACTACACGTAGACTTTAGTGTGAAGAAATTTTGTTTTAGTTTAACTGACTAGCTGGCGGACGGCGAATTAACACAGTCCTTGTGGGCGCCCGTAAACAAGAAGCCTTGCTCTAATTTTAAAAGTACGCTCCTTTTTTTGTATGATGGCTGTGCCTTTTTCATCTTTGAGAGGGAGATAAAAGTAAAGAAAGTCTTTACTGTTGTCGACACCGGGAATCGAACCCGGAACGTTCACCTCCAGAGGAACGCTTTAATCGGTTAAGCTACGCCGACAGAGGATTTCTGTGCTTATTTTTAAGTCTTTCGTGGAGGTGGGCATTACAACCACTAACTGGAAGCAAGGTCGATGAGAAACTGTTTTGGGAAGGGTGAAATGTTAATGAGAGTGACAAGATAGGAACGCGTATGCTACAGTCCATAGGACATTTTGTCAATATAAAATAGTGGTTTTTGGCAAAAAGTGATTGTGATAACATCCATCTAGCTCAGAGTGGGTATGCCACGGACAACCGCTTGTGATATGAGACAGCATCCTCACAGGGAACATTCTTTTAGAAGTGTCGGAGTACTTTTTGGAAGATATCTGTCGAATCATCAATAGCTGTAATTCTGCGAGTGCGTCCCTGTGAGGCGCACTCGCACTACACTGTGAAGATCTCTGAAGGATACGTTCCACTATATAACATGGACTTTGAGTAACATGTGGAGTCACCGATATCTGTAGGGGTAATAGTTTTCTCCCTCAATATGTCATATATCCCCGTAATAATTAATTTAAGACTATTTATGGATTCAACTGATTCTTTGTATTTAGTCTTGGTTTAGGAAATTCTGATTTTTAATGATAAACTATATGTAAAATTTATACTTATTTTGTATTCTGAATTATTCAGCATCGCTGAATTTAGTATTCAGAACAAAGTTAGCTGTTTAGGCTACTGACTAAAGCCGAGTCCTCATACTCTATTTGTAGCGGTGAAACTTCTGTGTTTCTACTTGTAATTATAATGTCGTTAAGTGAGGTAATTGATTAATTCCGTGTGCGTTGGATGTTAACCCACAAAAATTGTCACTTCGTATAACACGAGATCTTTAGAGTTGCGGTAAATATTGCTTGAATAGTTTTTATCTTTATAAAATAAAATAATGTTTGCGTAATTATATCACTTACTTTTGTTCCCACTTATATAGAAAAGAAGCTATTCTCTTTGAGATGCCATACCCATATACTTCAGCTTTTTAATTAACTAAACGTTTATCAGTTGTTGCGTCTACGTCAGCTTCCTTGCTTACATAAGAATGCACTTATTATGTCCTTTCAGCAAGCGGCAATTAATTCGCAATTACTGAAATTGCACTTCCGATTAATTTGCTCTTAAGCGTATTATGTGTTGTTGACATCAAGTCCTTGACAAGAGATCCTTAAGGTAGTCTAATTAAAACTCGATTAACTTTCCCTAACTTAGTATATTTACCGTTTATCACAGCCATGGTCAAACTGCAGAAAACTCCTTTATAAGAATTTCGTTGGCTAGTCGCTCGTAAAGCTTAAACATTATACCGTATCCCAAGCTTTTGTACTCCGGCGTATTGCTCTCTTCGTCATATACTGATAAACGTACGTCAGTCTGTTGGTTTCTATAAGATTGTAAAATTATACATAACTTACCAACAAATAATTAGACACCCGTTCAAACGAAGATAGGTGCGATCCGGATACACGTCACGCCCGCCGCTGTTAAAACACTTGGTGAAAACAACAGCGCCATCAGTCGCACGGAAGATGCCACGGAGTTCGGAGCTCCCTGATTTTGAGAAGTGTGAAATCGTCGGGTCAGAAATGGCCGATTCATACGTCACATACCCAGCCAACTGAAGTATCCAAAATTGGAAGTGACCTATGTGATTTGCACGTGAAAGATGAGCGATGATTGTCGGAATGTGTTGCGACCAACCATACCCACAAAATTCAGTTAGAGACCGACGGGTGCTGTACAGAGAAATTCGAAAGAACCGTACCCACTGGATGGCCCACATCCGCGAGGAGTTTCAACAGGCATCCCGAAGTGTTATTTTAATGAATATTCTTCGTAAGAAAGCTCATTTGCTGGGTTTTCTTGAACGTGATGCGTCCCTCAAGTTGTCACCAAGTCCAACAGCACTGCACGGCTAACCTGGTGTAAAGAACGTCAACAGAGGACCATGGAACAGTGGAAACAGGTTCTTTGGAGCGACAAATCAAGGTTCACCGTCTAGCGTTCGGATGGCACGTTCTGGGTTTGGCGTCAGCCTGAAGAAATCCTCCTGCCGGAATGTATTGTGCCCACAGGGACGTTCGGCGGGGTGGAGTTATGCTGTGGAGGTGTTTCTCCTGGTATGACCAGGGATCCTTAGTTGCAATTCCTGGCACGCTCAACACAGAGGCCTACCGCACCATTTTGGATGACCATGTGCATCCTAGGTTGTGGCAGTTTCACAGAGTGTACCCATGTTACTTTCAGGACGACAACGCCTGCTTTCGTGTTGCTACGTCCGCCATGGCTTAGTATGGTGACAAGAGAGTTAATTGAGTTGTCCAGCCTGCCCTGAGCCCGGACATTAACCCTAACGGAAACCAGTGGTACGAGTTGATACGTCGACTTAAGAAGTGCCCCGTCGGTCCCCCAGTGGAAGAAAATACCGCTAGCCGTCGAAGAAGGACTGGTGGACAGCATGCCCCGGAGGGTCGCAGCTGTAATCGCCCTGCCCGTGGAGGCTACACCAATTACTAAAGTTGAGTAAATTTCGTTTTCCTTTCCTATCACAGGTATCAAATTATTTGTTGGGAGATATATTGTTTACATACGTGATATTGTTTGTGAAACATTATGTACAACTGTTTTTTATTAATCGTCGGTCTTTACAAGATTAATAAGACCACTTCACAAGCCGTAGTCTAAAACTTTGTGTATTCAAACGATATTACTCTTTCAGAACAAAACTGTCAAATAAATCTTAGCCACAATCCAGTAGAAAATGTAACCTAAAAACTATTTTTGTTTGTGCAACTTAACAGCGTTAAGCTACAGTTCAAATGGGATACGTACTAATCGGTTTCAGCAGAACGTTACGTTAAGGTTAGTTTTCTAAGAAAACTTCGGTCAATAACCCTGTAACGTTATCTCCTCATCACATGGCATTTATTTGCAAGGGCTGAACTCATCTGTTCCTCGAAAAACCAAGCCGGAAGAAACCTCAGAATCCTTGATCGTGGGCTTTCTATTATCACAACGCAAAAACAGGCTTAACTCTGCTTGTTCTTTACTTTGTAAGTTTCTCAAAAACAAAGGACTTCGATAGAGAGCTGCCCAGATACCTGTCGGCGCAGCTTCACTGGTAAAGCGGTCACTCTTGAGCTGACAAATTTATTGGTTCGAATCCCGACGTCAAAAAAGTGCAGATTTTCTTTGCAATGGCGCCCGAACAGGGACTCACACTAGTGACTAAGGACCCAACCGTTAGATCCACCATTCAAAGTCAGGAGGTAATCTGACCTCTCTCTCTCAAAGAGTGGGAAGGGGTAAGATTCTCTCCACAAAAGACTTCGATAAAAAAGCTGTCCACAGACAACTGTCGGCGTAGCTTAACCACTAAAGCGGTTACTCTGGAGTTGACAGATCCGTTGGTTCGAATCCCGGCGTCAACAAAGGACAGATTTTCCTTTCAAATTCCCTAGCTTTGTTTGCTTTGCAGATTTAATTGTAGCGGCGAACAAGGTTTCGTTGTTAATGACATGTCAAATTAGCATTAATAGGTCCACTGTTAAATTAGCGAGAAGCAGGTTGGGTTATAACGGGTTGGACGTCAGTCGTTACAACGTGCGACCTCTTGGTTTCCTGATTGTACCCTATTTCAGTCGGATGTACTCATAGGACTCTTATAACCGGTGCTTCGTGGATAGTAGAACGGTTTGACCCGCAGTCTAGATATTTACTGGCATGAGTGTATTTCACAATGACGTCCATGACGTCATGTACGTCCAGGAAAGGTTGGTAGACAGCTGTCGATCCAACGCAATCCAGACTACAAGACGCGTAGAGATGGAGGTGAAATGTGACTGAGTCAAAGGGTGTAATGGCTACGATATATAATGTGCAAAATCCTAATCAAATTAACCTAACACTAAACATTCAAACGTCTTCACGAGAGAAATTTGCTGTTAGAGGAATTATATGTCATAAAATGGATCAAACTAAAGGCAAACCAATTGCGCAGCAGAAAGAGTTTGATTCTGACTGATAACGACCATTGCTGCTCGATACAAAGAAAGTACGCTTGTGTGAAGCGACTCAAGCCATGACGAGGTAGTTCAACCAGATTCAACGACGTTATAAGCGGAGAAAGTGCACTCTGAGAGAGGACTAAATTCCCGGAGTTTTGAATACTGATGATACTCTGAGTTTGTAAACAGATTAGAGTGATACATCTGAGTAAGCCAAAAAAGGCCCGTAATTTTTTGGGGGGCAATTAAATCGTTTCAAAAAATAGAAACTTAAAAACGCTTAAAAGGTGAATAAGTTGAAAATTACTTTGAATCATATTTCATTGAATAATTTTGTTTGCTTATTTATATATTTTTTGTTATTGAATTTATGTTTATTTAGGTGCAATGTAGCACTATAGTCAACGGAAGTTTCAGTCGACTTGTAAATTTTAAGGACTCTAATAAAATTTAGTTGTTCGCCTTTCAACATCCTTGTTTCATAACTTCTAAATTAAGACCTTTAATTTATTTTGATACTTGGAACTTCAGTTTATTTTTATACTTTTTCATTTACCGAATTTAATATTGTTTTAGTGTGTTTTATAAATAGTATGGGAATTACGCATTTTTGTAATCATGAGTGTTAAGCGACCTTGCCGCGTAAAGAGACTGAAGGTCTCATGATTGGATCTTGAGGAAACTCACAGCCATCAGGCTGCGGCTGATTCTGGAGAGCCTGTTCGCCCTCGTGTTCTCTTAGAGGCCGTGGCGAGGAGACCCTTGAAAAGAACACCATAGTTGACCGACAGATTTTTGAGGTGTTAGGACAGTACTGAAATACATTTTTTCTGAAACAGTTAAAACCAAACATAAGGTAGAGAAGCGCTAAAGATGATCGGGTACGTGGGAAGCTCATTTCATGTACATGCAACTTCACTGTTGGGAGAAATCTGTCTATCTATCTATCGATACCTACATATATAACTCTTATCTCCTACACGTGAAACGCGGAAACACGGGGCTAACACTTTGGGAAATAGTCTATGGAATAGGAAATCAACTCTTCGAAATGCAAGCACTCTAGAATATTGGACAGAAAACCATAAACAGATATTTCAGAGGTAAATAAAAAATTTTACTACACATGTTCTGCAATAAATTTGATTATATGGATGAATTTGCTCTAAATCTCTGAGTAAAGGGGAATTTCCGAAAATGGATTTCTTGAGTATTAGGTGATGAGGTTATCCCAAATGTGCAAAAAACATGTACATATACGTATGTTTTTCTCATTGAAACATTACTCTTAGTTCAAAACACTGAAGAATCAGAAGTAATAACACTAATATATACCACTGTAATAGTGGTTTCATTAGTTTGAAGTTTAAATAAAATTGCACCTAGGTAAATATAAAAAGGAAATCAACTCTTATTAACTGTTCGGTAAATCTGAAGTGTCGACAGTGATGCTGTACCTTGTGTCTTGCAAGGTTTCCAACTGCAGCGTAGTAGCTATGGCAGAGAGAGATGCAAACGAAACGAGTGTATTTATAATGTTTCCTTTAAACGGACGTAGTTTGACTGTATAAATACAGCG
>JJRW01S0002477.1:97438-117550 GCA_001188405.1 Loxosceles reclusa
GATCATGAAAAGTGGAAATTCCATTTTAAACTTTTTTTACATTTTGTAATTTTTCTCCACTGAAAAAGAACTGCAAAAACCTGAATAAATGGTAGTCTGAAGGTGCAATGTCAGGTGAATAAGGTGGATGAAGTAACACCTCACCTCCCATCCTGAATCTTTGATTTTCTCCTGAGTTTTTTTTTGTAGAGTACGGTCTTGCTGTAGAATGATCCCCTTTCTTTTGCCCAGTACCAGATGCGTATTATTCAAAGCTTGGTTTGCACATTCTAATTGTTTACAGTAGAGGTCTGAAATTATGGTTTGGCATACACTTCTAGCATTTAGAAATGGATCCCATTTGCATATTCCACCAAACACAAAGAAGAACCTTTTTCAGGTATAAACTTGGTTTTGGGGTTTGCGATTGAAAAAGAAAGATAGAGTCATTGTCTTTTGCAGTTGTGATTATCGTAAAGTACCCCTTTCTCATCTCCGTTCACCATGTAATCATGAAATGGTTCTGCTTCATGCTGTTGCAATAGCAAATTATAGGTGATTGAGCAATTAGCCTTGTTTTTTCTTCTGATAGACTGTGTGGAACCCATATACCTTCTCTGTTGACTTTACCAATCTGCTTTAAGAACTGTTAACCAAGATTCATTAAGCTTATTCATTAGCTCTTGTATAGTCTGACAAGGATCAACTGTAACAACTCCCCATGAAACATTATTATCTAGAGTCACTGTTCTGTGATGTTGCAAAAGTAACATGTCAAATCTACATATGTGTATGCTCCAACAACTGTAATAACCAATGAAATTTTATTAACATGTGAATATTACATAAAATTTACATAAGTAGATTGGCAACAGTGAGTTTATAAACAGCATGCATTTGTTAAGCACTCTTTCACTTATTCTGGTATAAATGCACTTGTGTGCTATGAATTTTTAGTTACCAGTAAAATTTCATTATTATTTCAGTTAGTTTTATGTAACTTTTCTTTGGCTCTGTACTAGAGTTATCTAGATACTTTTAGCAGCATTTGCTAATGTGTTAAGTGGTGATTGAATTCAGGGATAATCTATGCACCATTTCCTCGGCATAAGCAGAGACACGGCCCTCTAACCTAATCTATGCATCATTTTCTCGGCATAAGCAGAGACACGGCCCTCTAGCCTAATCTTGCCAATGAAATTGTAACACTTCTCTCAAAGGATCTTCCAATGTGAGTATCGATTTTTCCCTGTCAGATTTCATTAGCCTTCAAGTGTACGAATCTTCAGCAATTATCTCATGATGTATAACATTACAATCTACGAGAATTCTACACACGTCACAGAAATTGTTCAGGTATTTGTTACCTTGTTTTGAACTATACTTGAAGCATACTTTTGTTATTTGACCTTTCCTCATGTTAACTTTTAGTAAAAATTATGTTTGTTTAAAACAACTGGTTATTATTGACTCTTATTAGTTAAGATATATTTAATTGATTTTGTTTGAATGCAGTTATTTACTTTTTGTTGGTGTTGAATTTAAACTGTAGAATTTAAAAGGTTAATTAAATTTAACCAGTTTAAAAATGGCAATGCCACATTTCTTCCTGTAGGAGACACGTCAAACAGGTAAAACTCACCAATCCATACTCCGTAAATCATCTTCCATATTTATGAACATGTAACACTAGTGAATAAACATCACAAATGTTTTTTGTGGCATTGCTTCTTTCCAAAACTCATACAGCATACAATGTTGAATATATACCGCTTTATAACTTGGCATCTCAGTGAGGGATATTATAGCAGTAATATTTTTATGTACAACAACAACAGTAAAAGGTTACCTACATTTGCAAAAATCTTTTGCACAACTATTGCATATGTTATCAACTGTTGCAGGTCAATTAAGCATGTGTATACTCAAAAATGGCATTACTTCCCAGTGCCCCTTATATAAACAGCTTGCACTTGATAATACTTTTATTTAGTTTATCACATTTAATACAAAAATAAACATTGCTAATTCACATTACTGTGAAAGAGAGCAATAAAAATTTTAGGTATTAAGTTTAAAATTTTCTTTTAATTTGTTGATTAATTAATTTTGCTGTTACTTTTATCATTTTTTCTTCCTTGTTTTTTGCAGATTCTTGAGTTGACAGTTCGTGGAAATTTCACGCAAAAGCAGATAGTAGAAGCACTGAAAAACAATAATGGTAATGTTGAATTGGCCTATGCTGATTTAATAAGAACAACAAGCAAACTCTTTAAACATATTTTAAGTCCAGGTTTAAGTGAGGAGAGTGAAGACATTAATATCCATGTTCCTGTCTCAAGTGCTTCAATTCCGGATAGTGACACTAAAGTTACTCCAACAAAATTGAAATCAAAAGATGAAGTGTCAGAAGTGGAAGAGAGTTCTGCTGAAAAGAAGAGATCTGACTTTTTGACAAAATTGACAGCTATAAGGGAAGCACAGAGTGAAAGAAGAAAAGCAAGGGAAGAAAAGGAGATTGTGCGTGAAATCGAGAAAGTTCCCCTTGAAGAAGCTTTTACTGCTGCTGAAGAACCCGAAGTGCAGACTTCTAATGCAGTATTAGAGGAAGTTTTTGATAAAATGTCAGAAGATGTTTTAAAAGCAGGGTTGATAGAATCTGTTGAAATGGCACCAAACCTTGAAACAAGCCAGTTTGAAATTCTTTCTTCTCCTACAGAGGAGAAGCTTGATGATGAGTATCAAACAAAGGTGGAAGGTGCTGTGGATGAGAAGAAAGATGAATTGCCAGAAGATTTTGATGGTCATTGGGTTGATTCCCAAGGAGAATGGATTGAAGAATTTTCTGATGAGCAGTGGGACGATGAAGGAGAAGGTGAATGGGTTACTGTTCGAACTAGATACAAAAAATTAGACACTGACCTTGATGTGGAAGCTATGGAGATGGCTGCATTATGGGAAAAAGAGGAATTAGCAGATGATGTATTTGAAGATGAGCCAAAAGAAACTGATTCTTCGTTCATGAATGACATTCGAATTGATCAAGATATTCAAGCTAGTGTACCATCTGAATGGTCTGGAGTTACATTGAAGCCAACTGACGATGGGGAAAGGATTGATTTTACAACTCAGAAAAATATTGCTGTAGAGGAGGATTATGATTTAGATGCCAATGACAATTGGATTGTGGAAGACACGGAAAAGCTATTGCGATCACCCGAAAGCGAATCATATCTACATGAAGAGAAGGATGGTGAGCAATATGACATGGATGGTGAACAGTATGTTATTGATGACACCAAACCTGTCTCATTAGATGAAAATGAAGTTATTCTGAAATTAGGGAGCTTGTCTAAAGAGCACCAGTTTGAATCGCCTCTGCAGAAAGAAGATGATTGGGATATGGATGCTAAAAAAGTAGCACATGGTTCATTAGAAGGTAGTGTTGATGAAGACTGGGAGAAACTTGACATGCAGAACAAAAATGATGATTACCTTCAGCAAATGTCTAATGTTGATTCTGTTGCAGGAGATACTGTAGTAATCGAAGAAGAAGATAGAACGAGTAAATTTACTTATGAGAACTTAACTGAAAGTCATGTCCCTGCGACTGTTGATGAAGAACAATTAGAAGATGTGGTTCCTCTTGAGACTTCAAAAGATGAACCAGAAAACTTAGATAGGATTGAAAATTTCATTACTTCAGAAGAAACTGAGCTACCTAAAGTGCCTTTAAGGAGAAGGTCAAAATTAAATGAAATTGAAGTGAAGGAAGTTTCAGCTGTTGCACCTGTGTCTGAAATTATAGCCCAACCTGAAGAAGATATTCCCCTTCTTCCTAAGAAGACAAAGGGGAAGAAATCGCTTGTAGATCAGTTTGAAATGCCTGCAACAGATCACCCTGTCATGAGCAACATTGTATCTGCAGTTGATAAAAGTCCCAAAGAAGAAGAAGAATTGTTTCCAAAAGAAAGCGAGATAGTTGCAGAGGATGTTGAAATAGATGTAAAAGCAGAGATTGAAGGTTCTCCCGGAACTTCCTTTTCTTGTGAATCTGACTCTAATTTCTTTGCTGATTCAGAGTCAGAAGTGGAAATTAGTCAAATGCGACAAAAGAAACATCATCATAAAAGTGAGCTGAAAGATGCATCAGTATTGGAACAGTTAGATATAGAAGAAGAATTGCCTAGTGATGAGTTAGATACCAAAGAAGAGGAGGAGGAGGAGGAATTTGGAATTGAGAAAGATGAGTTTGATCATTTAAAATATAGTAAAAAAATGCCTTTTGATGAAATACCTTTTAAAACTAACCCTACCACTGAGAATGACCTGTTGGATTTGCATCGACCATTACTTGAAGAAGGTCCAACACCAAAAGCCTTTCGGGAGAGTGTTGGCAGACCGTTGCAGTTGCGTCATGCTACTCCTTCTTTTGAGGAGAAAATTCCAGTTGCAGAACAGGAAAACTTGAGTGCTGAAAAAGATATAGATACTAGTGATAATTTGCAGGAAGATCGCATAAGCAAACTTGTTGATGAGAACATTGGTCCAGTTCCTCTAACCCTTGAAGGACATAATTTACTACAATTTGAACCACAACAAATTGCTGCCCAAGCACCTTTATCTGATGAAGTTATGAAAAGTTATATTCAAGAAAATACACTAGAGCAAAAAGAAGTTCGTGTTCAGCCAAGTGTTTATCAAACTGACACAGCTGCTATTGCAAAGATTTCTGAGTTTAGTCAGCTGCCTGATACAGGATATCAAGAGAAATCAATGTTAGGGAATCTCGAGGCACATGTTGAGGAAACTGAAATGCCAGCCTTATCAGAAATGGAAGCAACATCAGCAGCAGCAGATTACTTTTTCGGTCGCTATAATGAAGTTACTGTTGTCAGGAAGCCTAAAAAGAAGCCTCTAATTAGTAGAACTCAGAAAGTTGTTGAATCACCTTCAGTTGTGAAGCCAGGTCAGAAACTAATGGAAACACCTTCAGTTGCAAAAGAAAGTGAAAGAATTACTGAAACATCATCAGGTGTAATGCCATTGTCTACTAGTACAATTACCACTTCAGAGATCAAAGTTGATAAAACTGCTTTTGCAAATGTTGATCAGTTGTCTAAATCTGAAGTGAGTGTGAGTGACACAAAAGATTTTGAAGGAGCACCTAAACAAGAAGTTAGTTTGCCAGAAACCACTCCTTTGCCAATTCCAGTTCAGGACAAGGAAAGTACTTCAGAATATACATCTTTTGCAGATGATTACTTCTTTGGCTCTTACAACCAAGTTACTGTTCCTAAAAAGGGAAAAAAGAAAGGAACACTGCCAGTCACCAAAATAAAAGGAACTATTGAAAAATCAGTTTCTCTAGAAAAGATACACTTAAGCTCCCAGAGTGAAGGAACTGTTGCTATCACAGAACCACCTGTTCCTCTTCCTACTGTACCCTCAGCTTCTGATGTTGATTCTTACATGTCACCATCAGAAGGGGGTGATGATACTGTTGTTCCACTGGATGGAAATGCCAATGTTGAGCATAATCTGAGTCAAGCAGCTCTTCCAGAAAATATTTTATTTGATCAAAGTTCTCAAAGCAGACCTGTAGAAAGTGTTTCTGTTGGTGAAAATGCATTTGTGAGCATGCAAAGTGTATCATTTGATCAAGGTTCTGTAAGCAGAATTTCAGGTTGTCCTGAAAGTGTTGAGAGCAAGCCAGCAGATGTCACAACAGAAAAGTTGCTTGATTCTTCTGTGGCTGACAGCAGAAGTGTTGCTAAAGAAGTTGTTTCTCCTGGCAAAACTGTTCGATTTGAAGAGACCCAAGAGAGTATAATGCCACCACCCAGAAGTAAAAAGAAAAAGAAGGATGAATCAGAATCTCAAAGTGTGCATGCAGGTATTGCAGGCAATACAGAAAGTATGACTACATTTGTTGGTGAGGAATATTTGTTTGGAAGATATAATGAGGTTGTTTCACGGTCTAGTAAATCAAGCTCTTCGGCAAAAAAAAAACTTCTACCCCCTACTGAGGACATAGAAAAAAAACCCATCTGTGTGCCATTTGATGACCAATCCCAGACCTGTGTGAGTCCACCAAGCAAAAACGAAGCAGAGCATTTACTATCTTCTGATAAAAGTTTAGTACTAGAATCTGGATATGTTGAATTTGATAGTGAATTCGCCAGAGATGCCAAGGAATGTTTACCATCTGCTGTGTGTAAGGAAGGTTTTGATTACATTTGTGAAAACCCCCTTGAAGACATGAGCCCCACCATTGGCATTGATTCATTGAGTTCCACTGTGGGTAAGTCTGATATAACCAATTACTCTGATGCATATCAATCTGAAATTGTACTTGAAACTTCAACCATTACAGTATGTGAAAGTATTGATCCAAGTCAGTCATTTGCCGAGAAACATATAATTGATGATTCATTTATTTCACAGCCTATGCACGATACTGATGAGCAATTAGGTGTGATCTCTGAACAAGTACTGCAGTTTTCTGATGAAGTTGGAAGTAATGTAATTCCTCAAAAAGAGATTTGTGATTCTGAGGTTGATGGTATACCAACTGATTATGTTGTTGTGAAGCAATCAAAAGGTGAAACAACTGTTCTTGAAGAAGAACCTGACCTGAAAACATCTTCCAACCAAGAGGAAATTCAGTCTTTTGTATTAGTAGAGCAACTTCCATCTTTAAGTTTGCTTCACCACATGCCTGTTAAGTCGGAGATGGTAGAAATAGTACAGTCTTTGCCTAGCACAATTGAGCAGTTTACTGCCTCATTTGATTCAAGTGCTGGATCATCAGTTGACACTGCCATTGAAGTTGATATATCACATCCATCAGTGATTAGTGCTCTAGATGAGAATTTGAGGGATGCTTTGTTCAATGATGTAACTGAAAACTGGGTTAATGATTCTATGGATGAAGCTCCTGTCCATGACATAACAGAGATTAGTAGAGTAAAAAATGCTGTTCAAAAATATGTAGAAGATATTATTACTCACAGCTTGAAGCAAATAGAAGCACAATACTCATTTAGTGACAATTTGGAAAAGTCATCCCATTATGATATGCAGCATGGTGTGGTACCTAGTACAGATAACGGAACCATTCGAGAAGCATTTCATCATGATGTCAGCTCAAATGAAATGTCCTGCATATTGAAGGAAGATACTAAAGAAATTGCTTGTTTTGACATTCAAGTGACAGCAACAAGTTCTTCAGCTAAAAGTTCTTATGAAAAAGCTCATGAAATCATTGTTGAAGAAATGGAATCAGTTGGTATTGAATCTAAAGTAAGTGATTATTTAAGAGAGCATGGGAGTCTAGATGAAAGCTTCATACTTACATCTGAAGAAACAAGGCATAAAGATGTAAGTAAAGTTGTTGAAAATATTTCTCATTTACATGACATAAAGGAGTATGACGAAGAAGAAGAAGAAGTTATCTCTGATACATACGCTCAGCAAGAAAATGATGTGTTTGATGAGTCATACCTTTCAGCTGTTAGCCGTTTTTATGAAGAATGGATTGAAAATGCCCAGAGTGAAGTCCCCGAAACTGTTGCCTGTAACATTCCTACACATCAGCCATTGATATGTAAACATTCAGGTGGTAGCCTTCCTTCCAGTGAGTGTTCAAGCAGTGATTCATTTGAATCTGTAGAAGAAAGTGAAACTGAAGAGGAAATCTTGTTGAAACAAGGTCATTTCCTCCATCGCAATGCCCGTGACCATCATAAAACTCTTGGAAGTGGACAGGTGGCTCAACGGGAAAAGACTACTGCTGAACTAACTGATTCTGCTCATGCTTCAGCTTTGAAATTCCGGCCAAACGTTGAAGAAGAATCCATTTGCATGATAGTCACAAATCAAACTCAAATTATGCCTATTCGTAGGTCATTTCTTGAAAGCTCCATGACTGAAAAGTACGATCAAGGAACCTCTACAGATGAAGAGGATATTGACCAAATATTTAAAACTACCATTGTCTGTGTCGATCAGTCTTGCCAAACCGATGACGATTTATTTGAAGATGAAGACAGTTTTTTCGACACTTTAGGTGATAGCTACCCCATTATACCATCAGAACAAAGCAGTGACATGGTTTCTTCTAAAGCTGAAATTGGTATACAGTGTCAGATGGTGCAAAATTCATTTCCTCGCAGAATCAGTGTAGATAACTTCTGCAATATTTCTGGGGTGATAGCTTCCCAAACTGCATTAGACATGTCAAAGCTTCCTGTGATGCCTGCCATTATTCAAGAACAGTTTGCATCAAATCTAGACGATGGTATTAAATCTGCCTTTGAATCAGACAAGGAGTCTTTGCAAGAAAGTGACAGTTTTGAATCACAGGGTGACTCTGATTCTGATATTTTTCTTGATTTTAAACCATCTGAAGCTAATGGAGATCAAACATTGATCAGACAGAAAACAGTTATTTTCAGATCTCAACTAATGGATGTTGACTCTGGTACCGGCTCTATTTCAGGTAGTGATGTTGGAGAGCATTTCATAGATGTTGATTCAGGTGATTATAATTGGTCAGAAATATCAGTGGAAAGTAAAGGTGAGCCATCTCCTAAAGACACCATGCATTCAGTTGAATATAAAGACATATTAGACAAACAAGCATCTTCAGCAGATTCAAGATGCATTACTGTCGAATCAGATGTGCATTCTCATTTAAGTACAGGCGAAATTGACTCACTAGATGCAAGCCAAAAAACAGATATATGTGTAGTTAAGCAAGTTGATAGCATGCAGTCTTCAGATATTCAACTCTCAGTTTCTTCTGTCAAAGATTCTGGAAAGCAAAAATCTAAAATAGCTTCAAACTTAATTGAACCATCTTGTATACCTGAGCCTGATAGCATTGAACATTCTGATAGAGCACGGTTATTAACACCATCTCCTGTACCAATTCCATTGGTTCCATCTATAACTGATATAAAATTTGTTGAAATTGAGGAAAAGGATCTTGAGAATCAGAAAACAGATGAAAGTGTTCGAACTACTGAAACAAGTTCTTCACCTACAGTGGAATATTTTTATGGTCCATTGCCACCATCTGTAGCATCAGCTTTACATATTTCTGATGGTCATGATTTTCCATCACAGAAGTTACCACCAGAAGAAATTGGTGATCATGCAAAAATCATGTCTACATTTGCTTCACCTGAATCAGCAAGTAAAGTCAGTGCTCATCCTACTGAACTCTCAGAGCAAGCGATTTTGGATGAGCCCTCAGAAGCCACTGATGATTTTGAAGATGTTCCTTCCCTGTCTGAATTTACTTTATCAACAGATGAGTATTTTGAAGTAACAGATTCTGTGCTGCATAAGAAGATTAAGCATGCAGCTTGTGAAGATTATACAATCTCTTCAAATGAAAATTATAAGGATGCTAAAGCTTCTGTGCATGAAACAACAGAAGATAAACAAAGTGAGTATTTTACAGATGCAACCACTTTAAGTGAATTTGAATTGTGCACTGATGACAGTTTATCATCATTAGGGGTAGATACAGATCAATGTTCCACAGCTTCTGTTGGCGATTTAGATGTGGAATGCATGGAACCAGCTGATTCAGCTCTAATGGCAGATGAAATGTATAATGTGAAATATATTTTAAAAGACGACATTCCTAAGTCAAAGGAGTCTGTGGAATATAATGATACTGTTAAATATCCATCTGAAAAGATCACTTCTGATGCTAAGCTTTTACAAGCATTTCCGTCAGAGTCTCTGAAATTACCTGAAACTTTAGCTGAGCTTGCAACTAAATCACTGCTACAAGAAAACATTCCACAGAAATCAGTGGATGAGTATACTGATATTGGTGAACAAAGTTCAACAGCATCCTATGCTTATCTTCCAGTTACAGAATCAAATAAACTTCGTAAAACAGCAACTGTAAAATCACAAGCAATGGACAGTATACTGGGTCAAAATGTGGTTATAAAGCAAAATTCTGATGAACCTTCTAGTGAGCATTCAGACTTGTTATTTGTTTCTGCATCAGATAAACACTCTAGACGCTCAAGTAATGATTCAGCTGATGAATTCTTGCATTCATTTGGAACTGATTACTCCGCATCTATAGATCATGATACAGATCTTCCCATGGAAAATGAGCCATCAAGTATTGTTAAATATTTATTTTATACAGATGAATTTGCAGTTAAATATGATGAACATGACCACCAAGTAGGAGTTGAAAGCTTGATACTTGCTCCTCAAACAGAAGTAACAGCTCAAATTGCTCAAGAAATGCTTCCAGAGGATTATTGCAAAGCTGGTCCATCTACTCAATCCATTACGTCTAAAGTCTTGACTCTGAAATCCCTTTGCAGGAAATCACTATTTGATATTGATCAAGACAGTCTGAAAGCTGAAGCATCAACCTCAGTCAAGAGTACTTTAGAAGTTTCTGGACTGAGTGAAGGAAATCTAACATCAGAAAAAATTAGTATCACAGATGATACATTAGCCAATAATAATCAAAGATTTGATAGTAATAAAAATTTAGTTCCAAGTAGTACATTACAGAAAACAGCTACATCTGAATCTCATGTTGCCACAGAACATATGCAATCATCTGTTACCGTACAAAAAGATCTTATTCATCATGCTCTTCATGAAACATTTAATGCTAAAATTGGTGTGAAGTCTACAAGTAAGTTAACAGAAGTTGCTAGTGATAGTAATGGACATCTCCTATGTGTCGCAGATACCTCAGCTGGTAATGGTGACATTTTACCTAGAAGTTCAAGAGATTCTGTTGATGATCACTCATTGCTTACAGCAACAGAAGATTCTGATGTTTGGAATGATGTTGAATCTGACCATTCTATTGAAGAAATTGAAGAAAACTATGCTTCTGTTTTAGAAAACAATGGTTTGATTAGTGACTCAATATCTGTAGGAGACCATGGGGATGTGTATTATGAAATGCACTCAGAGAATCTTGAACAACATGATGGACTTAAATGGCAAGTAAGAAAAGATAGTTCTTTGGTCCATTCCACTGAAACTGTATATGAAAGTGATGTAGGGCTTGTTGCAGCACAGGAAATCTCCCAAAGCAGTGCAACAGTATTGCCTGTAGAGAAACCAGTATTATCTTTAGAATTGAAATCTGTAGTTGCAACACATGAATCACTTAGTTTGACAGAAAAAACAAATGAAAATGATTCCCTTCGAAATGAACCATCTACTACTTTGCAAAACTCAGCTGAGAACTTACCTCAAGATCCAGGGAAACCTTTTCCCTCTATTGATGAAAATGTATTGTCACAGTGTGATTTTGAAGCTGAACCTACTGATGTATCATTTCACTCTCTTGCAGAGCATGATGATTCAAATGAAGAAACAAATGATTTCTTTGTAGATTTTGTTCAAGATAATAATGATATAAGCATTTGTGCAGATGATATGTTGTTTTCTGAACTACCTGCAACTGCTGCACAAAGTGCTAATGAACACCAGACCTTATTTGCTAAAGTAGAAATCGATGACGCAGAGATTGCAACCAACAAACCACAGTTTCATGATTTAACTGATTTTGTCATGAAGGATGAGGTATCGTCTGCGGCACCAGTGTTGGATGAAAATCTTCCACAAACTACTACTGAGAAGTCATTTGTTTATGAATATTCCCATGAACCACAGATGGCATTAATACATGAAGTTGATAAGGATGTTTTCAGCGATGTTCCATCAAGTCCTATCGTTGGTGATGATGATGATGAATGGAAAGATGTGGAAGACTTTTCAACAGATGATGATAACCAATATGCCTTAAAAAGTGACAGCAATCAAGCATCAGTTTACATTCGAGAACATTATGCTCAAATAGGGGAGGACAGTTACTTCGAAAGTTTGATAGAACCTACAGAAATGTCCCATTTACCAGGTTCATCATATCCACAAACTAGCATATCTGGATCCAAGGAAGCTGCTGAACTTGTTGGTGAAGTAGTCATTGATACACCAGCTTATTTTGCTCAAGAATGTGAGGTATTCTCCATTAAAGAAGAAGTTGGCATTCTTAGTATCAAAAACGTGCCATTTGAGTCAAGTTGTGCTCATGTTTCTAGTGTTTCTTATGCTCAAGATAGTGATCAGAAAGAAACTTCTTTTAGTAAATTAACACCTGAAGAAATTACAAAGTCTTCTGCAGATAAAGCTGACACAGTTGCTGATTTCAGTGAACTGAGTCAAATATCAGATTTTCCTACTGATTCAAATGGGCTAGATGTTCTGACAGTTAGTCAAGCTTCCGTCTCAGAGATAAGCTTAAGGGCTGATTCTTTATCTGTTGATGATAAATTTATTGATGTCCTGTCACACACACCATCCCAAGCTGAAGAATCAGGAGAATCCACTGACGTAGAAGCAGATTATTTGCTGGAGGAAGTTGGTGTGCATGTTCTACCAAGTGGTGTTGAAAAAAGTACTGATGTTAAATGTGCAGTGTTTGAAGTTGATACTGCTGCTGATGTCAGTGAGATAAGTGAAGTATCAGAGTTTCTGACTGATCAAAATAAACTTGAGAGCTTTGTTACTGTAAGTGATTTGTCAACAAGTGATGTCAATAAACAAGAGCAAAAATTTGTGCATGACATTCTGGAGGCTGATAGAGTAAAAGAAATGCTACGTAGTACAGGTGAAAGCATAGTGAAAGAACCTATGTCTAACCAAAAATTGCAGTTAGATTCTTTAGTTACTGATGTAAGCGAGATGAGTGAACAATCCACTGACTTAAATGAAATCCAGAATCTCATCACTGTTAGTGATCCATCAATTTCTGAATTTCATCTGTCAACTGAATCGCTATCAGATGGTAAAAGTTTAGATGATGTTCAGCATCCTTACACTGTTGCATTAAAAGAACAAACTGAAGTATTGAAAGATGATGTTAATCTGAAAGACATAGCCGATGATGTTAAACATAAGAATGTAAAGGATGGTGTTTTTCCTATAAGTATCAATGTTGATGAAGGACTTAATGACAGTACATTTCAACTGCTTGAGGCTGATGTTACCTGTAAAGAATCTAATAAAAATATTCCTTCTGATGTGTTTAGAGTGGGTACTTCTCACGAAGCAGTGAAAAGTGTTTCTGATGTAATATGTGTGGATGTCCCTACTCATGAGGAATTGAGCAAGGACACTGCTTCTGAAATACCTAAAGTAGCTATTGCTGATGAGGAAGTGCAAGAAATTTCTGATGAAGTACCTGTGGTAGAAATCATCACTACTCGAGCAGAACTGAAGGAGATTGTTACTCTTAAAGTTCTGAGTGACAATACTGATCATGGAGAATTTAAGGAAGTTGCTCCTAAAATGTTCAAAAATGGTACTGCTCATGAGGAATTAGAAGACACTCTTTATGAAGATGCAGAAGAAGTCACTGCTTATGAAGAATTGGAAGACACTGCTCCAGAAGAATTTAAAGAATGTATTGCACCTGAAGTAACTATGGTCGATGTTACCCAAAAAGAGATGAAAGTCATTCCTCACACTGCATCTGTGGAAGCAACTGCTCATTCTGAATTTGAAGAAGGTATCACTTATAAAGTCCTTGAGAAAAGCACTGGGCAAGTTGAAATTAAAGAAGACCTTACTTCTGCTGCATCTAAGAAAGATGTTGCTTATGATGTAATAAAAGAAGATATTTCTATCAATATATCGAAGAAAGATATCACACATCATGAGCAACAACAAGAAATTGTTGCTTCTGAAGTGCTTAGTGATAAAACTGCTTATGAAGAATTGAAAGAAGTCACAGGTCAAGCAGAATTTAAAAAATATGTTGCTCCTGCAATACTTAGCGCAGTTTATGAAGATGTGAAAGACATTGCTACTGTAGCATCTGTTGATGGTGATCCTTCTGAGGAGTTCAGAAGGGACATTTCATCTAAAAAGCATGAGGAAGATCTAGATCATGATAAATTTAAAAGAATCGTTGCTTCAGAAGTACTTGAGAAAAATGCTGTTCCTGTAGTACATAAAGAGGTCATTGCTTCAGAAATTCCTGGGAAAGATTCTTCTAATGAAGAAATTATAGGGAGTATTGCTGCTGAAATATCTAAGGAATGTGTTCTTGAAGAACTAAAGAAAGGAATTTATACAGAAATATCTGTGGAAGAGATTTTGCCTTCTCATGAAGAACTAAAGGTAATCATTAGTCCTAGAGCATTCGATCATGACACTGTTCATGAGGAAATGGAAGAAATCACTGTGTATGAAGAGTTGGAAGAAGATACTGCTGCAGAAGAGTTTAAAGAGTGCATTGCTGGTGAGACTGTAGAAGAAACACCACATGAAGATTTTTCAGAAAACATCCCAACTAGTAAAAAATTAAAAGAATGTGTTATATATGCAGAACCAATGGAACAAATGACACCTGAAACATTAAAGGAAGACAGTGTGTGTGAGAAGCTTGACAAGAAGTTGTTACCAAAAGAATTAGAAAAAGATGTTCATCTCAGACAATTGCCTGAAGATCTTTCTTCTAAAGCATTGGAAGAAAGTGAGATATATTTCCATTCAAGAGCTGAGGATATTAAAGAAATTGCGGCTACCCATGCAGAAGTACATACTACATCTTTGCAAGAAAGGTATGAACAATATGAAAGTAATATTTCAGAATCATGTGAAGTATCTGAACTTTCTAAAGATACAAGTGAAGATCTTGTCACTATATCCACTGCTGCAGCATCTGAACTTAGTTGTGCTTCTGAGTCAACAGGAGCTAAATTAGTAGTCAACAGGAGTGCAGCATTAGAAACACAAGTACCTTCTGATACAAAAACCGACACACTAAAAGATCTTGGAGAATCAGCACAGTCCTTGATTGTATCTAAAGTAGAAAATATATCTAGAAAGGAATCTGAAGTTTCCGGTGGAGATATAAGTGAAACTGGTGATCTTATTACAATTACAGATCCATCATTGTCCCAGTTCAGTATTAGTGAATCTCTAGTTGAGGACAATGAACATATTAACATCTTAGGTACCACTGAAATGAGTGATCATGTTGAGGTAGTGGAATATGAGCAACAAGTTCCAATCAAGTCTACAGCAGATCCATTTGCTAAAACTAAACATGATTCAAATGAAGAAGCTAAAGAAGGAAAAGACATTGAGATTTGTGAAGCCGACACTTCTGCTGACTTTAGTGAAATAGATGACATATCTGATTGGCTTTCAGACTCTAAACCAGACCCCATGTGTAACATCAGTGGTGAATCTTCTGAATTCATCTCTGAAAATAAGTCTCTGAGTCAAGTTGATGATACCATGGATGAGTGTCATATCTCAACATTACCAAAACCTGATATTCACCCTGACCATTTTGCTTCACAAAATGTGATTGCTACATGTGTGCATGAACCACAAGATATAACTGGTGATGATTTGCAGATAGCTGGTGGAATTTTGCTGAAACTCCAAGACAACTCAGATTTTCTTCAAGAACATATGAAAGAAGGACCAAATGGCACAATTTCTCCAACAGCGATGCCTTGTACAGCAGATGATATTTCACCTGCTGTGATATCTCATTCACATAAAATGAAAGAGGAATATGATGAAAAAACTGTATCATTTTATTCAGCTTCTCATTCAAGCATAGAATCCGATGATGTGTTCAAATCTATTGTTGCAGACCAAGTGTCATTTGTTGAGGCAACAGAAAGTTTCCAGCCAATGATTGAGACATCCGATATATTGGAAATTGAGCAAGTATCTGCTTCACCTGATGTTTTGTCTCTGCCAAAAGAACCCACCAGCACAGTTAAATCAGAAATGCAAAGTTGTCCTCCTAGTGGTTTGGATTCCACACCCTTGAAGGTAAAGATAGCAAAAGACCATTCAATAGATTCCATTGTTGAAACTGCTGCAGCAGAAATTGATTTTAGTATAATACAAGTTAACAAACAAGCCAAAGCAAATACTACATTGGAACCTGATACTTGCAGTGAAAATATACAATTCTCATATGTGCAGTGTGAATATTTACCAGAAGCAGAAACTTCTAAACTGTCAGAAACTCTTATTTTGGACACAACAGATGCTAAAGATGTTTCTCAACTCAAAAAATGTACTGCAGAGCAGAAAAGTAGTATTAGCCATTCCATTGTGGAACCTCCTGATTTAGAAGAAGCTTTGCATAAGACAACACTTCATGCTGTTTCTGTAAAACTTGACGAAGGAATAGGGTTTAAAACAGATACTAATCAGTTTTTGGTAGAAGAAAGTAGTGAAAGGGAACAAGCCTCCTCTTTTGGTGTTGGAATTGAAAGTTGTATGTCTGCTTCAGTAGAATCATCATCTGTTATTTCCACTAGTAGAGAATCTTCTGTTGAAGATTTTGAAATAAAAATTTGTCAGCCACTGTCAGTTATTAGACAGATTCATAAGTTTGATGTAGACAGCAAGTACATGCATGAAACTTACATTCCTGGGACTCCTTTAATTGCTTCGTTAAGTGAATTGCTTGATCAGACCATGGATGATAGTGATTTGATTGAAGACGTTAGCAGTTCTTTACACGCTGATGAAAGCTCATCATCAACTTTATTTTCTGCTATAGCTGATGAAGCCTCTCATTTAGATGTAAGTTGTGTTTCAGAGATATCATCTGAGAAAAGTAGCTCATTTTTTGATCCTTCAGTAAGTCAAATAAGCCCATCTGATGAGTCAAAAAGTGAATACGATTATTGCACTGACAAATTACTTGGTCACAAGGAAGCACCAATAAGTGATGCTACTTCAGACACATTGCATTCTTCTGAGCTTTCTCACAACATTCCATTAGAATCTTCTGTGTGCAGCCAAAGTCAGCCACCTGTTGATATTAGAACTTCCTCTGATATTGGTTCTTCCATGCAAACTGCAGTATTGCAAGGCTCCTTTGCAAGAAATGATGTGCAAGAATCACCAATTGAATCCAGCCTTCCTCCTTTCTCCAGAGAATCACTTCAGAGTTCTGTTCATGATACAGCATTAAGTTCTGATACAAATGTTTTAAACTTGCATGTCGTAAATGCATCCCAACAGTCTGAATTCCAACAGCTAGAAACTGTTGATTCATATTCATATGGTCCACTTGAAAAGAGATTGACTACTGATTTTGTTAGAGAAGAAGTAGAGGTCGAGATAGATCATTCTGATTCCAACATATATATGGAATTTGGTGATGAATTTCCTTGTGATACAGCAGATGACTTCAATTTTGAAACTGGAGACCACATAAGTGAAAATGAAGTTGAGAACTCTGTATATGAAAGCTGGTCGGATAGAAGTTTTGAACTTGATGAAAACATGCTACAATATGAGCAATGTGAAGATGAGCACTATACAGAAGAACATTTGTTTTATCGTGAGTCATTTGTGGAAAGTGAAGATGAGGAAGCAATACTGAGAGAAGTGGACTTAAATCTGCAAAAAGTTGATGAAATTGGTCATGTGGATGCCATTGAAAATGAATTATATGAACCTTCGCCTGATCCACTCCGTGATTATGATCTAGAGTTTGAACAGTCAGACTTAATCCTGCCTCCAATTGATGAAGATGTTGGCATTTCATATGAAGAACACACTGATGTGACTGTGGATGACCAGAGTTATGAGGAATACTATGTATTCACTGAAACTAGTGAAAACGTCAGTGGTAAAACTGACAGCTTTGCATCTGCTCTCTTTCAGTTTCCGTGTGAGGATAATAAGGTTTCTCCAATAGACGAGGACTCAGTTGTTATTTCAACAGAATCTCATGCTTTTTCACTTGAAACACAAGCAAAACAAAGTCCTTATGAAGTTTATCCAGATGCTACTAGTGTAGATTTTTCTTCAAAAGTTGTCACCGAAGCTACTTGTCTAAAACAAACAACTGAATCAATTTCACAGTCAGAAGCTACAACTGAAACAATTTGCCCAAAACATGTAACTGAATCAGTTCCTCAGTTAGAAGCTGTAACTGAAGCAATTTGTTCAAAACATATAACTGAATCAATTCCATCAAAAACCATGGCTGAATTAATTCAGTCTGAAACCATGACTGAATTAATTCAGTCTGAAACCATAACTGAATCAATTCAGTCAGTAGCTGTAACTGCGTCATTTCCTTCAGAAGCTGTAACTAAATCAATTCAGTCAGAAGCTGTAACTAAATCAATTCAGTCAGAAGCTGTAACTAAATCAATTCAGTCAGAAGCTGTTCCTGAGTCACTTCAATCAGAAACTCTAACCGAATCATTTCATCCAAAACATGTAGCTGAATCAATTCAGTCAGTAGCTGTAACTACATCAATTCCTTCAGAAGCTATAAGTGAATCAATTCAGTCAGTAGCTGTAACTACATCAATTCCTTCAGAAGCTATAACTGAATCAATTCAGTCAGAAGTTGTAGCTGAATCAATTCAGCGTGAATCCATAACTGAATCAATCCAGTCTGAAACCATAAATGAATCAATTCAGTCAGTAGATGTAACTGCATCAATTCCTTCAGAAGCTGTAACTAAATCAATTCAGTCAAAAGCTGTAACTAAATCAATTCAGTCAGAAACTGTAACTGAAGCAATTTATCCAAAACATGTAACTGAATCAATTCAGTCAGTAGCTGTAACTGAATCAATTCAGTCAGTAGCTGTAACTGCATCAATTCCTTCAAAAGCTATTACTAAATCAATTCACTCAGAAGCTGTAGCTGAATTAATTCAATCAGAAACTGTAGCTGAATCAATTCATTCAAAAGCTGTACCTGAGTCACTTCAGTCAGAAACTGTAACTGAATCAATTTGTCCAAAACAAATAACTGAATCAGTTCAGTTAAAAGCCATGACTGAATCAATTCAGTTTGGAACCTTAACTGAATCAATTCAGTCAGTAGCTGTAACTGCATCAATTCCTTTAGAAGATATAACTAAATCAATTCAATCAGAAACTGTAGCTGAATCAATTCAATCAGAAACTGTAGCTGAATCAATTCATTCAAAAGCTGTACCTGAGTCAATTCAGTCAAAAGCTGTGCCTGAGTCAATTCAGTCAGAAACTGTACCTGAGTCAATTCAGTCAGAAACTGTAACTGAATCAATTAGTCCAAAACATATAACTAAATCAATTCAGCCAGTAGCTGTAACTGCACCAATTCCTTCCGAAGCTGTAACTGCACCAATTCCTTCCGAAGCTATAACTAAATCAATTGAGTCAGAAACTGCAACTGAATCAATTTGTCCAGAAGCTATAAGAGAAGTGGTTTATAAAGAAAATGAAAGTGAAACAGTACATCTGGAGGTAACAAAAGAAATTCATTCAAAATCTGTTATCACAGACTTTTGTGCTGAAGCTGTTACTGCATCATTTGGTTCAGAAAGTATTAGTGGCACACTGAGTGCAGAACCCTTAACTGAAGAGAGTTCTATGACTGTTTTAACTAGTACTAAAAATACTGAAAGTGTGTTATCACAAGACTCTGCAGACAAAGCTGTCTCTCTAATAAGTAGTTCTGAATGTGAAGAAATGCATGAAACATTTGAAGCAGTATCAAGTTTTGAGAGTTCAATTTCTGAAATGGAAATTGATGCAAAACATTCCATGGTTTCCCAACCAAAAGACATTGAAATATATCATTCAACATCAGGTTTTGACTCATCTCAGTTTTCATCAGATCTTACTTCCATTCACTCAGAAGAAATAAAAGTTCCTGAGTTACCACCTAAAAAACCAAACATTGGACGAAAATCATTTTCAGAAATACCAAAAGACGAGGAAGAAAGACCTGCACTACCACAAAAGATGTTAAAACAGAGGTCATCAACAAGTGGTGCATACCAGGAATTTGAACTTGACTCTCAAAGTTCAAAAAGTGAAGCATATATGGATATTGTCTCATCAAAGTCTTCTTCAAGATCCAGTTCCATTTATAGCATAGAAGAAGAAGGAGAATGCCAAGTTTCATTGCCTGGTGAAGAGACTATTCAACCACCTCCACGACGTAGGTCTAGAACAGCTGAATTAACAGATCATCCAATTCAAGATTCAAATTGGAAACTGCCTACTGATTTGCAAGGTACTGATGAAGGGATAACTTTACAGAGAAGAAGATCCTCT
>JJRW01S0002478.1:48625-59151 GCA_001188405.1 Loxosceles reclusa
TAATTTTCCTTTTTCTTTACTAAATTTAAGAAATTTTCGTTTATGATTTTCTATAGTAAAATGATGTGTGTTTCGTTAGTCTGGAATGAGTCGTATTTAATTTTTAGTTCTAAAGTGACAGGTAGTGGTCGCTGACACTATATTTTACTACTGTTATTGTATCGTTTATATTACTTGTCAAACATTAACCAATTATTGTGGATGATAAGTCTGTGAATATTGTTGGAATATCAGTAACTTGATTTAAATCGTATGCTAACATCATATCCTGACTATGCATCAGTTCATTTCAATTTTTACAAAACTCAATATTGAGATCACCAATACTATACAGTTTATTGTTTTGAGTACCATATTTATCTGTATTTATGTAGTAATTATGTAGTATTATGCAGTAACTTAGTAAAAGTCAGAAGTATGTCAACTCTCTTGCAATGGAGTCCTCTTCTCATTTTAGGCTTGAAATAGACTTAAACCCATGCTTTGCACAAAACTCGGTGTTCCCGGGCAGCTGTAACTCTTTTTAATCGTTTTCAATTTGGAACAGCCTTAACGAAAAGTGCCTCGTTCAAAATCACAACTCCTCTTCCTCCACTTGTACTAATTCCTAGCTTGAACTACAAGAAAGCTTCCGCCATAAGTTGCTCGATTGCCTTCTTCAATTCAACAATGTAATGTTTTATTTTCAAATCTCGCTTGATACGGAGTTCCTCGTCCTATTGGATTATCTAATATACCCTTTTGTCATTATAATCAAAGACTCACTTTTTAAGAAAACCTTTTCTTGCTGTGTTCACACATTTTTCTCGTATCTAAATTGCTCCTATTAATTTTGGTACATAAGAATATTTTTCCAACCTAAAATAACTGCTTTATTTTGAGTTTTCTCAGTGTATATTTTTAAGCAAATAAATGAATAAATAACGTATATAGAGTTTTGTGACACCCTGTATATATATATGACAAACATCGTGAAAACGTTGCTCACTAGGTGGCGCTCATATTCGAGTTATTCAGTTTGCCGTTTTAGGTTTTCGAAATTGTTGTCTGTTATTTGATAATGATTTGATTTGATTTATAGTACCACTGTAGTGACAGAGCAATATTCTTCATTGACGAATCCATAATAATGTCGAGACGACGTCGGCTGGATGTTTCTTTCTGCTACTACAGGGGTGCGTTATTATGGACGACAAATCACCCTTACGACGCATCTCCACAACTATCACTACCAATTGTGATGCCCACCCACAAATGACTTCAAAATAAGCAACAGAAATAGCCGTCGGCCTAGCTTAATCGGTAAACCGCTCTGGAGCTCTGGCGATGGTAGATCCGTTGATTCGAATCCCGGCGTCGACAAAAATAAAAGTTTTTCATTACACAATACTACCACCTATAACACAACTGCTACCATTATTTATGCTTACCAACACTCCTACCCAGGCCACCATTAAATAAGTATATGCATATGCATGTGTGCGTCTATGTATATGCAAATATGTATTATTAATTCTTATCCCGGAGTTTTCCACAACGGTACTATAAAGCTCTAATCCCTCATTTGCTATCTTCTCATTATTCAATTAATGCAATATTATTTCAAGTTTTCTGCCCGCCAGTGCCGTTTCTGTCCGTAATAAAAGAGGTGGTACATGAACTAGATGAATCGTAGAAATACTGTATTTAATATAGAAGAAACAAGTGACTACACTGTAATCCACAGAATAATAATATATTTAATGTGACAAATATTAAGTACAATATAACCATGAGCCAGTCATGAACCGCGTGACAGAAGGTATGCTTTTAGCATGAATGAAACGAGAAAAATACTATGACGAGAAATGCAAACAGGCTTTGGCCACTTTCACCCCCGGTGTAGTCAATGCAGTGTCCTCGTGCAAATATGCAGCTATGTATTTTTCCAATAAGCGTGAGTACGGGGGAAGGATATACACGTTTTGTAACACTGCCTCATCCTGTTGAAGAATTGTACAGTTGAACACTGAGGAACCAAAGCAGCAACACACTGTTGACATGCCACTGAGTTATCAATAGCACCTGGCGCAGTGGCTCACAGTTTTCAGCTTCGTGACTCTGGATGTTAGGAGCATATTTGTTTTCTGGAGGTACGATACGTAACGCCATGCACTAAGTCGTTCTCACACTCACATCATATTGTCCTTGACATATGCACTGTCATTAGATCCTACGGAAGCCGGGTTTATTGTTCACATATGCTATTACTTCAGCAGGTAGGTAGCATCTATCGAGTCTTTCTCGGCGTAATCATTGGCACTTAGCCGTGGTATTCGAAAAACAACTCGGAAGAATTAGTCATAGCACAGTCTTATTGCTTATTGGTTGCCTGTTGTTTTGTCTTTCATTCCATTGTCATGTTCTTATCGTTGGCCTGCATGCTGGTCACTGTGTTCTGCTGTCTATTTGCTCTAATGTAGTTCACAGGTAATTGGATTTCCATTATCCCATCGTCCGACCTAGCACTGATTCATCAGTGGTTTATCAATCTTTTTCGCCTCTTATATCTAAAGGCTTCAAGAACTTTTTCAAGAAAGCGTGATAATAATAAATATCGTTACTCTAATGTTACTCTTTAATTTATCGTACTGATTATATCTTTACGATACATGGAGTGTATGTAACATTTAACACTGAATCCATTGCGAGGTACATGGCACTGATGCCATGACACCTGTCTATATATTTCCATTTCTGCCTTGCGCTTATTTCTAGATATGGCAATTGAATGGCCAACAATATATATCTATGGCGTTGCTTGTTCTCAATCTTCTCGCAATCATATGTACTTCCTACAAGTTGTACGTGTAATCTTATATATCTTGGTCGAATCGCAGCAGTAGATGATAAGTGAATCAACAAAAAAAGAGAAATAATCAAGATACTGTTTTGGTGCGTGTGGTTACGGTTCCTCAACTTAAAAACTAGTCTGCTCGCGGTGCACTGATGGGATTCAATGTAGTGAATTCTTACTTCTATTATATTGAGTGTATAGAACTGTCATTATCTATTTGTTGAATTCGAAACTTTTACATTTCATAACAAAAGCCACGATTCCAACGCCACATTCGCACCTATTTCTTTCCGATTGTACCCCTTAGCTCCTCTTGTACATCCACAAACATAATATTTCAGTTCTTCGGTTTCAGTAAGAGAAAGGTGCAGCAGAGGTTCAAGACCTGTTCTGTATTTGAACCATGAACATGCTTTTGTTTTTACGGAAGAGGTTTCGAACAAAGCTAGGACGAAACCTGTTTGGAAATTCAATCGACATGTTCATTCGTGTTCCTGAGGGGTCTTGCATTCCTTGAATAACTCCTCGTAATTTCGCCCTAAACATATCTCCCATCATCGACGGCAATGACTGTTGTGTTCGACAGTTACAAAAACGAGTTACTTGCGAGGGTGGCATAGGCATAGACCTGGAGAGAGAAAAACGGGGAAAACAGTTTTGCTCAAAGCCTTTTAACGGAATTTGATAAGCATTTATAACAGAATCGAATTTTGTGACAGATTTTTAATGAGTATATTAAGTTACATTTGCATTTGCATTCCTTGAGAAGGACATCCCTGGCTACACCGGGTCTGGCACTGTCGAAGCATCATTCTATTGCAGTCCTATAAGTAAATATGCATAAATTGTAATGCACAAATTTTTTGACAAAGAATAAATACAAGTGCACATTAATCACAAGAATGAATAGTATACATTTGATTCTTAAGGGAAAGTTCACACATTTATGACCTTAAGTATGGATAATTGAAATTTTCAATAGATAATACAAAACAGTGGTCACAGAAAAATACAGGCTGGACATGAAATAACGTTACCGATATACGAGCCAACTGCGGATCCACACTTCAACGAAATCGAATGACATTCGGGATATAGGTAATATAACGATAAACGATAAGTTAGGCGTCGGCAAACAGGTGCCCCACCACCCTGGAGAAAAGCTCTCCATCATCAGGTTTCACTTGATATCTCTAGGAATTTCAGGAAATGCATCGTCCACTGGAGGAAATATATTGAGCGATAACTTTGCAGATATCGTGGTTGACTCCCCAAATATTCATTTGTTTGAGAAATGTTAATGAGAAACGTTTTGATAGTTCACAGCAGTGATCGGTATTCTAATTTGAGAATATTTACCGCATTTTATCAAATAATGATCAGCAGATTCGTTCGTGTTACATGTCAAACACAACAGCGAGTCTAGTTTATTAATCTTGAGAAGGAAGGCATTCAGTGAAGCCGTGTTTGCAAATAGTATGTCGATAATACGAGATGAAGAAAACTACCTCTTCCCATCGGGAAGGAATGTAAATAAACAAAGTCTTCAGCATATTTACTCTCACACCATGTAAAAGATTGCAAAGTCTTGAGGTATGTTAGTTCAGATGAAATTAAGGCTTCAACGCTAATAAATATCCTAGTATATATAGGTATTTCAACGGGATATAGGTATTTCAACATATGCTCTCCAGTGCTTTCACGGTCACGATTAAAAAGAACAAATTTGGTTAAATTCAAATGACAAAGGACAATTTTATGCAATCGCAAAGTGATATGCGCTGAGCAAAACCATGAACTTCGTTGTAACCATACCTGTAGCATGGAAAAAAAGCTGGCGCAAACATAGACAAAAAAAATGTGGAAACAACTAATAAGGGCAGAGAAGGGACAGAAAAGCAAATCATTTTAATTTGTTTTACAAATTCTTCATGTTATCGCCTTCACACACGATGGCACTTTGCATGCGGGAGATGGTGGACAGCAATGAATCATGTACGAAGGCAAAAGGATTTTGTTTTTCTCATCACGTTTTTCAACTCAGATGCAGTTTGAGGATTCGATGTGGTCCTTTGATTTAGGATATCCACAAAGGCAGAAGTCCATTGGAGTGAGATAGGGGGATTGTGGTAGTCACACACACACACACAGAAACACAAAATGGGAATACATCTCTCATCAAATCGTTGTTTTAAGACACGTTTGATGCAAGACCCCCACCCACATGCCAGACGACACGTGCAGTCGATGTCAGATAGAGCATTTCGTTGTTGCAATTCCGGAATGACGTAAATTCGTCTTCATTGAATAATAGCGACCCCTCTTTACTGTACACGTACGTAGACCTTTGGGAATCCCCTTTGCAAAAAAGCAAGGGGCGAGGATAAAGGTACTTGTTATCCTACACCATACAGTCACTTTTGCTTCGTGTAAGGGTGGCCAGACCACATCATGAGGATTTTCGTCCGCCCAGTGCACACAGTTCTCCACATTAACGTTACCAGTTAACGAAAAACGTGCCTCATCCGTCCGCAGAATGCGTAAAGGCCAGCTGTTACCATCGTCATATCTCATAAGGATTTTTTTTGGAAACTCTAACCATAGTTGTTCATCACCCGCTTGCAGCATCTGGACATTGTAAAGAAAAGTTGTCGACGCCGGGATTCGAACACGGAACGTTCAGCTCCGGAGGAACCGCTTTACCATTTAAGTTACGCCGTAGCTTCTCCTGGAAGCTACGGCGTTTCTTGTTGTTTGAAGTCTTTTGTGGGTGCACATTACATCCTTCCCCACTTGAAAGAAAAAGGTCAGGGTACGGCCCGACCTCTAGTGGTGGAACTAACGGTTGGGTCCTTGACCACTAATGTGAGTCGCTAAGTTCGAGAGCCTCTTTCTGAAGTAAAGTTGTCGACACCGGGATTCGAACCCGGAACGTTCAGTTTCGGAGGAACCGCTTTACCATCTAAGCTACACCGACAGGTAATCGGGTAGCTTATATCGAAGACCTTTGTGGGTGGACAATACAACTTGCTGGAATCGATACGGAAACATGTGCAGTACTGAGTGCAGTATCTTGAGGACCGTGGTTTTGGGCAAATCCAGAAAATGCGAAGAACCTTTCGCAGTTACAAGACGACCTTCGCTTACCATCTCATGCACCTGTGCAACAATTTCGACAGGAGCGGATAGTCGTCTAGGTTCAGATCGATAGCTAGTGCAGCTTATCTCTTCAAATTTGCGTATCAAGTCCCAAACAGATTCCACATAACACGAGCCACGTCTTAACCGATGAATTCCAGGGTCGACACGCAACTCCTCTGCGATATTTTACACGTTCAGCTTATAATGCATTATCGGTTCACTACGCTGTTTCATTGACATTGGCATGTTGTCCACGTGAAAGTTCTAGCACCTGGTTAAAGAAACACATTTCCCACATGACTAGTTTATAGGAACGGGTTGTAATGTCGTATCATGGTGATTGACATTTCACGTTGTGTGACTTTTGCTTCTGCTTTTCGCACCGACATCACTGTTTCACTCCTAAGAGTTATGCAGATGGTTTTTGGCTTATTTGTTGTTTCCACATTTTTTTTGACTGGGTCCGTATCTGGTTTTCGTTTTTTAACCGTATCTGGTTTTTGTGTTACAGGTACCGTGATAATGCCATTCATAAGTTTACACTGCGCCGATCACTTTCCAATGCGTAAAAGTGGGTGTTGCCATTAGAAAGTTTTCGAAATTTGTTCGCTGTAACCACAACCGTGAGAGCATGCCATTTTTATCCTCCTCACTCTTGAGCACATACTTTGAAATACCCACGTGTCGAATGTCACTCGATTTCGTTGAACAGTGCTGCCGCTAGTGGTTCGTATATCGCATATTTATTTTATGACTGCCCTGTATACGACCAACGAAGTCACAATTTCCCTAGAATTGTTCTACAAAAACAAATAGTTGTGCCACTTCCAATAAAAATTCTATTTCTCCTTTCGTGACAATCTTTTTATACACCGATGAGGCAAAACATCAGGACCACCCACCTGAAATCATGTTACTCCACCATTGGCACCCAAAACATCTGCAATTAATCGTGGCAAGAACTCTAGAAGTCCTTCAACACGTAGCTGCATGTAGATTGTACCAGATGCACAAGAACGCGTTATGTAATTCTTGAGTATTATGAGGTGGTAATTTTTGAGTTCTGAGCTGGCGTTCCATGATATGTCTTATGTGTGTAATAAGGTTAATATCCTGCGGGTTGATAGCCAAGGAATCAACTGGATTTCCTCATCATACTTTTGAAACCATTGGACACAATTTTGGCTTTGTGGCACGCGACAATATCCTTGTATAACATATTTCTTCAAGTGGAGAACAGAGAAGCTATGAATGAGTGTAACTGTTCAGTAAGTATATTTATACAGTCTACGGCTTCCATGGTGTGTTCTACAATGACCATCGGTACCAAGCTCTTCCATGAGAACGTTCCTCGAAGCAAAATACTGACACCACCGGCCTGTGTATGTCTAACGGTGTCACCACACCCATCAATACCAACCTTCCTACCTATACCACAACTCCTACCTTCATCCACTTCCTATGCCCACTCTACACAGCCCACCAACAGGACCGTCCACACCTAGCACCACAGTCCACCACCATTAACCCCACGAGCACTCCTACTCAGGCTATAAGTGAATGTGTGTTGAACAGATGTTCGCCTAGAAAACGCTGTACCATGGCCATCAACGTCATGTAACACAAGTAGTGATTTATTTGCCCAGGAAACTTGTTTTCATTCTTCCATGGTTTGACACGCCCACCGGAGTTGTAAGTGGTATTTGGCCAACATAGATACACGTTAGGTAGTCTGCTGAAGAGTCCCATAACCAACAAACTACGATAAATAGTTGATCAGAAACACTTTCACTTTGACCTTCATTGCCTTCAGCTACCAGCTGAACAACAGGCAGCTGTCTACTTTGCGTTATTGTGCGGGAAATCTTCCGACGTCCACACTCACTGATTGAGTGTGGAAGCTTAATGCTTCGGCGTCCACTTGTTGTTTCACCTTCATTCATCCACTTTTAATAGACACTAACGACAGTAGCTTGCAAAAAAATTACTATCTTTGCTTTTTCCGAGGTGCAAGTTGTAAGCCCGTGAGGCATCAGAACTTGTCCCTTGTCAAACTCGTATGAATCAACAGCCTTATCCAGTACATGCACAGGGAGATTTGGTTGGTTGGTTGGTTTGAAGTTTAATGGTACAAGAGCCTGCTGTGCCAGGTAAAAAGGCCTTTTGTGACCAGTACAAGGTGAACACTGTAAAGAAAAGTTGTCGACGCCGGGATTCGAACCCGGCTGCCTCACATGTTTTCATGCTCACATGCATTCATCTGTCTCACATGCTTTAAGAACACTAGAAAACGAATCAGTTGTTTGTTCACCAGCCGAAAGTTTCCTTGGCCGAAAAATACTTTCACCTTGGGACAGATTTGTCAGTCCTGACTGTGCGCCTGAATTTGAGTTACAAACTTATCAGGAACTCTCTGATTTAATAGCTAAATCATCATTAAAATTACAGAAGTCACAAGAGATAAATAAACGTTATTTCGATAGAAAACGTCGAATAACAAATACTTCAGTAAGAGATTTAGTTTTATTACAAACTCATTTTTTGTCAGGTGCTACCGATTATTTTAGCAAAAGTTTGCTCCCCTTTGGGAAGGGCCGTGGAAAGCGACCGATAATCGAGATACAACTTTGTCTTCAACAAAACTTGAAACCGATAAACAGTGCCCTTCTCATGTTGAAAATGTGAAGTTGTACTATAAACGTTATGAAAATTTTGATATTTTTTAAAAGTCTGTGAGGTAAAATTAAAATCAAAATGTCAAACAAATGACTCAAACTTATTTGAATTTTCTGAACTTTCCGAGTTATGTTCAAGAGACTCTTGCAGATGTTTGTGAACTATCTGATTTGTTTGATACTGAAAGTCCAAGTAGAAAAGAACCGAAATGGCAAGAGGACTATGAACTTAATATTCTGAGCCCATTAAAATCGACTCTATGGTCCCGTCATGCGATACCTACCTTCGTTCCTGATAAGCAGACCCTCATAAGTGCTTGCCAAATGTTTTACCTTCGCCTTCAACTAAATAGTTCCAAATTCCTTTTGGGGCAGTCACAAGCGAAAGCAACAAACCCCGTCTCAGTCTGGAGCCAAGAAAGCCTATCTCAGAATTAAAGATGTTACTCCTGTGCCGAGGGTATCGACTCCGCCTGCCGTGATTAAAAGACAGTTACCGGAAACCTCTGCCAACAAGAGAAAGTCCCAAGGATTCTACTTTCCAGAAGAAGCAAAAGACTATTGGAGCAGACACAAATGACAGAGCTGAAGCGTTTATCCGAGCACATTCATCCACCTGTGTTGCTACCGCCTCCGATGTCTATCAAATGCCGTCTACCTTTTAGCCAAGCCCAATAACCCAAGAAGGGCTTGACTGATGTCTCAACGAGGCGGTAGAACTACAATAGAGGTTGCATTGTTTCCATATTTCTTCCAAGTGGACAAGACTCGAAAATACATAAATCCGACCACATGACCAAAATAGGGCTGTTTCATTTTTTATATGTTTCAAACATGAAACAACTAATACGTTTCTGGCACTAACATGTTTGTATTTTTTCAAGAGATTTTTGGTCCTTTGATTATCTTTGGGACATAACTGGTTTAAAGTGTATACTTGTCTTAGTGCATTCTTGTTTCTATCATTTATGTCAGTGGTCTACCCAGTTCCATTTTTCAGATCCTGATTCAACTTCAGTTGCTGGGCCAAAGGATTCCGTGATAGATCTGTTACTTGCCACCGTTGCTGATGCCTTCCAGATGATGGATTACCAGGAGCTATTACCTAGTGGATTCCTATAAGAGAGGATCCTAGTGGATTCTTATTCTGAGATGATCTGTTCGACTACGTAAGCTGAAACTTCCGTAATGATGTGCCGCAAAACATTATAGGAGCCTTCGTATGACTGGAAGGATGAAGCAGATTTTCCCAGAGTCTCCATTACGTATTTTCTTAGAGTTACAACGCAACGGAACAAAACTTTGCATCTTTGACTTGCCAATTAGTGCTTCTCCCACCGTTGAGTATAGTGAGGGAAGTATCTTCCTGGAAGTAACTTTCACGTTCGTGGCTTTCGTGAGGCAGATGTAGAAGATTTTACAAACTGTACTTAGACATTGAACTTGTGAAGATACAATTTCTCGTACTGAACATTGATACACGAACTGGCTAAAATGAAAATTAGTACCGTTTCATCAGTTGACTTTCCCACTGAATTACTTCATCCTGAAGATTAGCGTCCAGATAAGATGTGATGTATGAGACCATTTCCACCTTGCTTTTTGAGTTACACCACCAGAGGAACTCAAAAATTCAATGTGATTGTTGTTTTGTACAAACTGTTATTTGATGTGAAACTTTTGTTTGTTTTTTCAATGTAAAAATGTGACCAACCAGGAGTTTAATGTTGTCCAGCTGGAAGTAGATTATTTTCTTTTCGAGTTTAGGCAAAAATGTTAGGCGTGTTGGAAAAGTTTTTCCTATTTCCACCAAATCTGGACCTATGTTTATAAAAACGTTTAAATAACATTAAGTCAACAATTCGTCTTAATTT
>JJRW01S0002479.1:159039-171265 GCA_001188405.1 Loxosceles reclusa
GTCCTATATTGGACAAATTCGCAGTGTACTAAAATTGAGACTCCAAAAACATAAAACACGTTGCAAAACAACACCGAAAAATCAGTCATTGCTAATCATTCATGACAACAAGGACATAGATTTCCCTTCAATAGCGCCAAACTCATTGCTAAAACATGAAATAACAACGAACTTTATGGCAGGGAAGTATACTACATCACCTTAATGCAAAACTCATTGTTAATGGCAAACTTCTAACACCTTCTTTGTCTCTGGTTTGTCAACAGATGTTTACGATGTAATATCTCATTTCACGATTTTTAGAGATTTACCTGATTTCCGTGCTATGTATGGCGAAAAGTGCATTGTATATACAATTTTTATGCTTACATTATTTGAGCTTAAACTCCATTTTATAAATTAAATAATGAAATAAGCTCTGCTTTGTTGTAGCCAAAAACCTTAAAATAGGTTATCTATTGAATGGATAAGTTATATTCAACGACTAATATGCCTTGAGATCATTCGGCCTTCAAGTTGGCACTGCTATCCGATAGAGGAGACTACCTGTATCAACCAGTCGCAATGAAACTGAGATGAACCTTATACTGAATAAGGGAATAAATACTCTTTTTGAAATCTGGCTTTTATTAGACAAACACAAAATCCATGCTCTGATGGGATTCGAACCCGCCCTCTTATGGATTCTAATGTGCTTATAAGAACTACCATGCGACAAGAATGGTGGCGCTTCTGAACCCTTTTAAGATATTGTCTTTATAACATTTGCTATCTGGAATTTTCTTCTCGTGAAATTAAAACAATTAAAAAGTATTTGTTCATTAAATCTGGCAAAGCAACTTCGGTATTTAGAATTACTTTTCAGTTAATCTCACAGCATTTCTTGCCTGTTTACAATTTGAAAAAATACAAGGTAAATTTAATATTCATTTACAGCTGCTGAAAATGCGAATTTGTTATTAGTTTTCACTACGTCAAAAGAATCATGATAGTGTACTGCTTGAGTATTCTTCGCAAGACAAGTACTAAAAGCATATTTCTGTGCTCTGAATTCGAACTAACATCTTTTGGGTACTTTCAGCGTTCTAACGTTAAAGAATTTATGAAATTTACGATGTCAACTTTATCCGAAAGGGTTGAACCGGGAGAAAGAATATCGGTTAATGACCAAGATTACACCTGTCATGTCTATGTAAGGCCGGACTTTTTGTCTTGTGCTGCCATAACCGATCAAGAATACCCACCTAGTGCCGCTCATCGTTTGATAAGCACTGTTCTTGAAGACTTCTGCAGCACAGTGCCATCCTCTGAATGGAGTGACAGGACTGCCCCCATCAGCTATTCTGGGTTAGATAAGCTTTTGACTGAACATCAAGATCCTAGAACAGTTGATCCTCTCCTAAAATCGAAGGAGGACTTAAACGAAACAAAGGAGATATTGCAGAAGACAGTAGAAAATCTATTGCAGAGAGGTGAGAAACTTGATGAACTTATTGAAAAGTCAGAAGAACTGAGCAAGCAGACGAAAGTATTTTATAAGAATGCGCGAAAGACGAATTCCTGCTGCAAAGGCTTCTAATGGCTTAAAAATAAATTGTTATGAAATACGTCTTTTGATTTACCTCAATTCTAGCCCGCATTTCTTGAGGAAAAAGGTTAGTTTTAGGTGAGTTCTGCTTATAACCAACGCCCTATTTGCCGCCAGGACCGAACCTGGATCGCTCAGCTCTGGAGTGACCGCTTTTCCTATTAAGCTACGATGACGATTACCTGGGAAACAACTATCTAAGTGTCTCGTGGGGAGGGGACGTCACTTGCTTCACTGATTTAGGGTTTTAAGGAAATTTCTATCACAAATTCTGTACCATTATCTGTTCTTTTTAGTTTTAAAACTAGTTGTATTTTGTAAGCATCCAGTTAAAGCCGGGACATAGAGAATTTTTCGTAAGAAGAAGCTTAATGTTTCATGCGTAAGAAGAAGCTTAATGCTTGAATATGTACCGAGCTCTGACAAGAATCACACTGCTTGGATGTCACTGTCATCAGTGACAACCTACCAATAACGATAATTTCAGTCAGGTTGTATAGTTGTTTGACAGAGGCATACGTGCGCACTGTAGTAAATGTTTTATTTATTTACTTTTGTTACCATTATTCTAAATAGAAATGCAAGACAATGGAAACTGTTTTGCTGCAATTAATAAACTTAGCTATGTATTTTGCCCAACTATACGGTAACTCCATTTCACTTCAGCAGGTAACGGTATTGGTTGGTTAGTAATAGAAATTTAATCGCAGAAAGACCTGTAATGATCGTGCTCTGCCAAACGCAAGACAAGTATGACACACTAAATATACGCCACGTCATTTCCCGTACTCACCATAAAAGTGAGCGCCTGAGGAGTCGATCATTAACTTCTTTCTTTATTGCTGAACTTTGTTGGAGGAGCAGCGCCGGAGTATATCTGTGCGACAGTTTTATAGGTGGGATACTGAAGTAAACAAAGGAGCTTCAGGGAAGGATTCAGAAAGTAATTAGGCAACGGAAGAAAAAATGAAAAGAATGAAGAGTAAAGAAAGAAATTAGAAATAATGAGCATGGGGGAGGGAAGAGAAAAGTCAAGCAAATCAACCAGTGTAAAATAAAAAAAAAGAAAATGGTTCACTGCTAGAAAATTTGTTTTCGGCTAAGGAAGAGAACGAATAACGGTATTAAAGTCTGGAATACGGGTTGAACGGATATTTAAAGAAAGTAAAAGGTTCATGTAGAGGCGATGTGACAGTTTGGACAATGGAGAAGAAAATGTTTAGTTGTTTTCGGAAGATAGAGAGATCAACTCGATGCAGTAGATAATTAGTCGCCAATTGCTTGGTGCGAAGGCGAGTAAATGGACTTAAAAAAAAAAGATCGAAACATGCGAAAAAAATATCTTTGGGGGTAGAGATAAGAGAAAGAGGAGTAGTGAAAGAAGGAATTTACCAAAGCAGAATACTGTTTGTTAAGGCAGGCATTATGGATAGAGGAAAGGAGATCTTTTAATGAAATACCGTGACGAGGGAGGGTGGTGAGGAAAAATTACAGGTTAAAGAATGATCCACGTCGTGAATCCAAATATTGCGGTGACCTAGAACCCAGACAAATGTGATGGTTTGACCTTGATAATAAAAATCTAAGACTTTTTGATGAATATTGAGGAGAATATTGCAGGATTTTGCAAACACATTTTCTCGGGCCAAAAGAGCGGAAAGGCTATCGGACAAAAATCACTGAATGTGGAGAGTTATGAATAAATTCATAGAGAGAAAATAAATAGCCAGTGCTTCAGCAGAGAAAATAGAAGTAAAGGTGGGGAGAGTAAAAAGGAAGACCTTTTTTTAGAGAATGGGAATAACCTACACAAATTGTCATATTTGCTCGCGTTCATGCTAACAAAAAGAACGAAGGGACAAAGTTGATAAGTGGATTTAAGAAAAATGGGATTATAAAATCGAGAGGAAAGGGAATGGTTTTAGAAGGGAAGAGAAGAGAGACGGAAGGTTGTATGAATATAACATCAGGAAACGGTGGGGAAAATGTAAGGAAAGAGGTTAGAAAATTTATGTTGGAAGAAGGGAGAAAAATTGGTTGGTTGATTAATTAGAATTTAATAATATGAGGACCTATAAGGTCATGCTGTGTCAAACATGAGGTAAGTACGAAAGAGGGAGAATTTGGGCATCAGGAAGTTTATCAGAGATTCGAGGGGGAGTGACAGAGAGCAAGATTCTCGGATAAAAAAAATGACGAAGTAATTTATCGCCAAGAGTAATGTGTTTAGTAATGAAGCGAAAAACTAATAATTGTAACCTCTAGGATGATCAGTATTGACCTTATTCTGCATAAAGCAAAAGGCTGGGGTAAACTGGAAAAGACTAATTGTTCGGCGAAAAACTTTTGGTAAAGGGTGTGTATCTCTACCTACACCACGTAGAATACATTGAGGGACATTGAAAAGAATAGGGCACTACATTCTAAAGATGAATGAATAGTGCAATGTAAAATCCGACGAAGACTGTGGGCTTTTCCTTTCCTGCGGCGAGGATGGGGGGGGGGGGGCAATTGAGATACCGAGAGATTTTCTGCTTCAAGTGAAGAAGAAAGAAGTGAAAAGGCGAAAGTGAAGATGATGATGATTGGTGTTTTATGGCTCGAGAACACAGTAAGATCATACTGTGCCAAACACGAGATGAACATGAACAAGATGAAGATAAACACACACCACACCCATGCCAGCCCGGACTCGAACCCGGGCTCCTCAGCAAAGTAGTCCGTCACCGGTACCACTGCGCCACTGGAGGGGCAAGTGAAAATGAAGTGAAGCGGACACCGAGAATGTTAATTGAGGAAGATTCAGGAATAAAAATAGAATCGATATTATAAGTTAAGGGAGATGATTTCCGAGGAGGGCAGAAATCAGTGGACTGACATTTAGTGGGGGAAATAGTGAAATTCCAAGTTTGCGCCCAACAACAAAGAACATCTAAACTGTAATGTATATAGTGGATGACGGGTTGAAAGACAAGAGTTGATGTCAAAGCGGAAAATGTTATCTGTATAACCGAATCATTGAATAGAGGAGGGAAAGAGATATAAAAGATCCTGTGTGTAAAGAAGAAAAAGAATAAGCGAGGGAACACAAACCTTGAGGGAGTCTTTCATGGGAAAGGAAAGATATCCTAGAGGAGGAAATTGGAAATCGAAAACTGTAAGGTGTAGGAACGAGAGAAAGGAATGAATCCAATAACTACAGCGTCGGCATCCCCCCAATTCCTAAAAGAATGAGTTTATGAATAAGTCCGTCGATCCGTACATGACCGTAGGCCTGGTGAAGATCAATTGAAATGAGGTGAATATATTGCTGATTATATCATCTTTAAGTTATCGAATAGCTGCTTTTAAGAGGAAGAGTAGCGAAGTGGTATCGCCGTTAGGAAAGAATCCGAAATGAGTGGGGGGAAGAAAAGAATGCAGAATGATATATGTAACGAAGCGCTTTAAAATCATTCATTTCAGAATTTTGCTGAAAATGGAGGTTAAGCTATGAGGTAATCGTGAAGGAGGTCAGCTGTAATTAAATAGTTCGGGAAGACGTTCAAGTTCTTTTAACGAATTGCGATTCCGTGAATTTTTGAACAAATTCTATTTATTGAATTATGCTGCCGAGAAAAGAAATTCATAAAACGTTTCTGAATTTTAAACTAATTAAATAAACTTAAAAAGCAGGTAACGCCATTAATTTCTTTTAACAAATTTGCAATGTGCTGAATTTTTGAACAATTTCTATTTCTTCAATGTATGTTGCTGATAATTCACGAAGCATTTCTGAATCTTCACCTGCACCAGCTTCCATAAGTGAAGCAACAAAATGACAAAACGCCATAACTTTGCAAGAAGTCGTTCAAAATGTTTAAAATTTGCATATATTACGGGGAAGGCAGCTAACAGCGACGTCTGATATGGTAATGCCTGGCGTTGGCAACGATTTATGCAAATGAGCGACTGCTTAAGAGCAGTTGTTACGCAGGGAGTTGACAGTTGTAAAAAAAACTTGCCCTTTTTCCGACGCCGGGACTCGAACCTTGGATCTGTCAGCTCCGGAGTGACTGCTTTCCTAATTAAGCAATGTCGACGGGTATCTGGAAGTCTTATTATCTAAGTCTTTTGTGGGGGGAACTTTACACAGTCATTGCGGAAATGTCAGCATCAAAATTCCAAGGGATAGGCTGACTATAAGTACTTTTTGAACGGGACAGTCCCGTTTTGTTTTTCTCCTCAGGGGCTCACCTTTTTAGTGAGTACAGAGAGTGGCGTGGCGTCCCCGAGGTGCCCGAACCATGTAGTGTACCGTATTCACCTTGTGCTTGGCATAGCATGGCCTTTAGAGGCCCTTGTGACATTAAACTTCAAACCAACCAACCCGTTCTGTTGTCACTTTCCGACCGAACCGTTGTTTTAATGAAACGTCAATTTTGTTCCGTTTTCTAATAAAAAATTATATACTTTGCATTAATATTCAATTATTATATTGTTCATAACTTACAATCATATGTCTATATCATAGTAATTTGTATAAACATGGAGTCGCTTTGTTCGGTATTAAGTATTGATATATATATATAAGGTGATTTATTCAATCATTTAAAAGACCGAAACTTCCTGCGTCAGATTACTTCATTAGAAATATATTCATGGTGCAATCGTGGTGAAATAGAGTCACCCTCCGCGTCTACGCAAATTTTTCGATGATTTCTGTCGCTGAATAATAATATTAAACTTCTGATGCCCCCCCCCCCACACACATCATAAGACATGGATAACCAGCTACTCCTGTAGCTGTCGGTGATGCTTAATTAGTAGAGCGCTGCTTTTGGGGAAATGAGAGGTACGGATTTGAATCCCAGCGTTCACAAAGGGCGACTTGTTATATTGGCGCCCGAACTCATGGACCTTCGGCAGTTGGGGTCCATTACTCCAGGTCAGACAGACCCTGATCTCTGAACTTTTTAGGCGATAATGTAACGTTCTCCCCTACCCCACACACACAGTAGACATAGAAAATAAATTGCCCTGTAGCCGTCGGCTTAGCTTAATTGGGAAAGCCGTCGTTTAGGAACTGACAGATCCGAGGTGGTCTTATTTTTTCATGAATACATTGTACAACTCCTGTCCCGTTTTTACCATCCCAATGTCCCGTTTTTCACTAAGAAAATGTGGTCAGCCTACGAGATAGGCCTTGTGTGAACGTGACATCGAGACGTCATTTCACAGTAGAATTACGGTATTGCGCGATAGCGCGATAAGAAGACTCGAAATAGCCCAAACACAGGCGAACGATGCCCTACTGCTGAATGTCGATTGTTCTGTAGTCAGCCCTTTGTTACAGCAGTTTCTAACCACGCAATCAGCTTCACAGAGGTACGGCCAAGGTAGGTCAAAGGCAGCGACAGCGTCAAATGACATATGTTCTCGACGGTACCGAACAAGTACGGCGTCTTACTTGCGATCTGTACTTGCTGCAGCAGCAGCACGAGGGGTATCAGGTTCCACGGTAGGCTGCAGGCTACACGAAAGACGGCTGTATCTCAGACCACCGGCATTACGTGTTCTATTAACCGCTCGCCACAGGAGGGAGCGTTTGACTTAGTCGTGGATGCATGCCTATTGGGAGCAATATCAGTGGAGATCAGTACTCTTTACCGGTGAGAGACGATTTTCACTCTCGATCAGTGTACATCTGGAGAGAGTCAGGTACTTGTGTTTTCATTCCTCTCGTATCAGTGAAAGGAACTCATATGGTAGAGGGAGCGTTCTGGTCTGGGGCGGCATATAGTTAGGAGGACGCACAGAACTGCATGTGTTGTCACAGAGACCTTTGAATGTTCACTTGTATAGAGCCGGTATCCTGAGCTCCATTGTGTGACACTAAGCATACGCAGTTGGCCCAGATTTCCTTCTACAGGCGGAGGCCGCACATGGCACGCGTGCCTCGTCCAGCGGTACCTCGAAGAGCACACAATTGCCCATATGGAGTTATTAGAGTCCTCGCCCGAATCGAACTCCATAGAATATGTTCGGGAAGCTTTAAGGAGACGTGTTTCAGGAATTCATCTTCCTTCGCGAAACCAAGAGGCCCTCCAAACTGCTTTACGAGAACAAAGGAATTTGCTGCCCATAAATGGCGTTGAGAACATAATTAACAGCATGGAACATCAATGTCGGTCCTGTAGTGCTGTTCGTGGAAAACACACGCCATACTGAGGTGATTTTCCAATTTCATTTGCACATCTGAGGATTTCACTTTTACTTTTTGTGACTTAATGTGAATTGTACCAACGTTCGTCTGTTCTGTTCAGCAGTGTTCATTCCGTATGGTCTTATAAAGATATTCACCAAATTTCATCCAACTCGGTTGTATACTTTTACTGCTATCACGTTTTTTGATCTTCTTGTTTAATTTATAGAAAGCAGTGTGATTAAAAAAGTCTCAAAGGGCAGACTTGCAGCTAGAACACAAAAAGAACACGAAAAGCAACTGCAAGCCTTTTTATACTCTAAAAACATTTGAAATTGCGTTAAAAACGGAGAAGAGGATTGGACTTTACGCTTCATATGTCACCACGAGCTGTAGTTTGATGTTCATTTCATCTTGTTTTTTCCTTTATTTATCTTAGTTAACTACAATATTAAAACCCGTTCTACGTCAGCTTATTACTTAAGTTTTCTACAACCTCACCTACCGTCTTAACCGTTTTCTACTACCGCAACAATCGTTCATTACCAGCTTCACATTCCTTCCATAAGCTCTCCCACACCACGCCCTCAGGGGTTTATATTTATAGGTGAATACAGGGAGTAACGTAGCATCCCCGAGGTACCCGAGCTATTCAGTGTTCCGTACGTACCTTGTGTATGCTACAACATGGCCCTGTAGGGCCATGTTGTGGCATACACAAGGTACGTACGGAAATTAAATGTGTGCGTTAATTAAACGTGTGCCATTAAATTTCACATGACTAACCAACCGTCAGGTCCCCATAATCATCGTTCGGGCCCTAGTACCACATCAAATGGCGGGCCCTCTTACGATCCAGCCTTCTCAGACGTATCGTTTTTGGACGGCTGCCATCTGGCTGGGCACGAACCCTCTGGCCTTTGGGCTTAGGGTTACGGCTTGGGCTATCCGGATACTCGTGCAGTTATGGCAAGGCGTAGTAACGGATAGGTCGGTGGCGGCGTATCTCCACATGTCAGCCCGTATTCGGTCTGGCGGGGCTCTGCGCCACTGTGTCACTTAACCGAGGCTCTGAACCTGGCTGCGACGAGCGGCGTGGCCAGGTCAACCCACCCGAGGGGTGTCCGACGACTGCCTCCGCCCCGATGCGACGACGGATATTAATATCAGTACTAGCTCTGTCGGCTGTTCTGCTTCGGCGTTCAGTCGGCTTGGGTGAACCTGGTACCGAATTCTGCGGTAATTGCTTTTGGCGCCTCTACCTCTGAGCGCGCAGCGGCTGGGCCGCGCTAATACCCTCCATAGTGAGGCGTGGGGGCGGTGTCTGGCCGGTTGGCCTGACTAATAAACAGATGGACTTACGATCCAGCCATACAAGTCACAAATTGTATACTGCGATATCTCTGCCCACGTATCTTGCACTTGGACTTCGAAATCGATTATACAGGTAGTGTTACAAATTTGGCTGCCAAGATGGTCCCCATGCATTTTCAATTGGTGATACATCCGACCGAGAAGGCCAACAAAGTTCGTCAACTAGGTGAAGACATATCTACGACATCCTTGACGTGTGCGACCAAGCATTATCCTGTATAAAAATGGTCCCAGAGAGACTTGTCATAAGAGACAACACATGAAGTTGTAGGATTTCTTGGATATATCGCTGCGCTGTTATTGTCCCCGGGATAACAACTAGGAGGAACCGGCTGACGTGTGCAATGTTTCACCAGACCATAGGCCCCAGACCCAGAACACCAGCTGTGGGTGATGTGTGACGCTCCAAACAAAAGGCAGGATTGAGGCACTGACCGTGGGACCTACAGATACGAACATGACTGCCGTCGCTGCCCAAAGTGAACTGGGATTCGTTTCTTGGAGAACACCTGGTTTCATTCGTAGCAGATTACTGTCGTCATGCACGATATTACTGCAAACGAACGTGATGGTGGTTGGTTAGCAATGGTAGCACACGCGCTGTGCGCCGCGAGACTGAATGTCCTTCCGTAAGGCACCTGGAAATGGTACTGGCAGACATAGTGACCTCGAACGATGGTGCAACCTACCTCTGGATGGAAGACAACGAAGCAGTTGGACGTGTCAGTGCTTGTCTCAGGATCAGCTGGTCCTCTCTACTGGTGGTGTGTCGAGGGCATCCTGAACCCGATCGTCGCGTGTGAGTACGCTCTTTCACCCGCTAATTACAGTATCTCCTCACGGCATGGTCAGAACAGCTTAGCTGCCGGCCAATTCGTCAATGGGACAATCTCAACTTTTCGTGATCCAATAATGCGACCCCCCTCTCAAACTCTGCTACCTGCGTGTTAAGGGCGTATATAGCAACCAAAGAACCCCCACAACTGGAGAACTATAGACACGTATCCTCTGAGAGGCTTCTTATACGGCAACACAGAAAGTTATGTTACGCTCTCTGGTGTCCAGCCAGTACATCGAATCAATTCACAACTCTAATTCAGACATACCTGCATACCGAGTTTTGCAGTAAAGCGACAACTCGTTCGTGGTGTGAGGCTCCCTTCCTCCACAAAAGACTTAGATAATAAGCTGCTCAGATACACGTCGACGTATCTTAATTGGGAAAGTGGTCACTCGGAAGCTGACAGATCCGTGGTTAGAGTCCTGGCGTCAGCCAAAAAGTCATTTGTTACAGTGTTGCGTGACTTTTTATTTCGCAAATGAGTATATTACAATGAATGTCCGCGTTATAATCCAATTTGTAGCTTTAGACCAGTGGCGAAACCTCCATTCATGACTAACCCTGGCCATTCTTTCTTCTCTAATCTAAAATGAATATTTTGGTATTCGTAGTAATGGAGAATGTGTGCACTGAATGACCATGACATATGGAAATTCTATCTTTTGAAGCTAATTTTAAAAGGAATCATTATTGTGAGTAGACAGGCTTTAAATTTTTCCACCTCGAGAACTCAGGGAAGTCAATTTTTGCGTATGACTTAAGTTCTAGATTGATGTACTTTTTTAAAATGCGTAATAACACTAATTTAGCTAATGTCGAACTTAATTCACAAAGTAATTGATGCTGTTCCAAAAAACGATGATCTAAAGTATGCAAAATGGTCCTTCAAGTTCTTACAATAACAGATGGAGACGCGATCACTGCATTTCATTTCTCTCCCCCGATTTGAATGGATAAAGGACTGCGTATATATATATATATACATATATATGAGGAATGTTTCAAGGGCACGCTTCAGCAATGGGTCGATTAAACTATCAGTTGCTTATCAGATAGTAACAAACGTAATAATAGAGGGATTTGTATTTCACGATGATTTGTTGGCAACGCGAACTAGATTTCAAGAGCTCAACAAGGACAGCGCATTACAGCGCTTTGATAATGAGAGGACAGGTGTCTTCGAAGATGTTTGTCTGCCTTGCATGGTTCAGTGCAACGAAACGTCCTTTGAAATGTATAATCCAGTTTTGATGTGTCTAGATGTCTAGAAAGCGTTCTATTTTTTTTTTTTTTTTAAACGATACTCCCTTTTCCTCATCGGAAAACATAAACAGATCGGCTGTGCCGATTTCTTCATTCGACGAAAGTGGATTTTCATATCGAGGAAAACCGTTGTTTTTGTTTTTATTTTTTACCAATTGAAGTAAACTACTAGGCAAAGATAATCATAAAGTATTATGTTAAGCCTCGGACAATTTCTAAAATGCAGTGTTTTCCTTTCTATTGTTCAGAAGTTAATCTGAAAGATATGAGAGAGAGAGAGAGAGAGAGAGAGATGATTTTTCGTTTTTCTTTTTTTACACATATGCAAAATAACTATTTTCTGACTAATATCAAAGACAGTTTTGTAGCTTTGGTGAAAATGAAATTGCATATATAGGAACCACAACTCGCTCAACGTAGGTTCCTCATTTTTTTTTCCTCATATTGTTTAGTTCCTATCGACGATCGAACTCTGTTCCATTATTAAGGTGATTGTATCTGTGTATGGTAGTTTCAATAACAAATTTTTCTATATGTTCCATATGTTGACGATGGAAATGGTTTCTGCAATTTTATAGTTTTATGGGTAGATCTGACGTTGTTTATTTTTCTTTGTATATAATTGTTATGTGATTTCAATTAAATTATTTATTGAGCATTTTTTTCTTTGTTGTGACGAAGGAACTTTGTTTTCTAATTTATGCTAATGTTTATGCATATGACGACGGAAAAGGCCTCCACAATTTTAGGGATTTTCGACGTTGTCAGCCATAGTAGGCTTTTGCCTGTTGCTGTCTTTTATTTTGTACTAACCTTCCTGGCGAACTTCGTATAGCCTTAGAATTAGCTGAGTTATATTAACTTTTTGAATTAAAATTAATTAAGTTCAATAAAAGTTCAAAAGGGAGCAAATTCACGTGGCAGCAAAGCAACCATTTGTTAAATGGATTGCACTCGTGTCGATTATCTTCATTGG
>JJRW01S0002487.1:98565-114829 GCA_001188405.1 Loxosceles reclusa
TTCGTTTAAAGTTAGTTTGTTGGTTTCGTAAAGTTTCGTTTCCAATTGTTAATTGGTACGAGTTGCAACAATTAAGAAGCAAATATCGGTATACGCTAAGTATAACTCTGAATAATGCTTGCTTTTATGATACCTATATCCATCATAATGAACGGCGTAAAGGAAACGTGAGTTTTGCGGAGATAAATACAGGATATTGTTTAGTGGATTTTACCCCATTCACATTAGCATACGTACAAAGTACCCCTTATGACACATTAAAAATAAGAAAGAATACGTATGGGAAAAACAAGAGAACACACTTTATAGAACGTTAGCGTGTGTCCACATCTATAATATGCTCTGCATTTTCGGTCATCATACCTCGTAAAATGCGTTGTTTCCTGGAGAGGTTTCAAAAAAGGAGAGCCATAGAGAATATCAAGGAATTGTACATCTCGAATATGTTGACAGGATAAAGGTAGTGAAACTCCTTAGCATGAAAAACAGGAGGGCTAGAGGCGATTTAACAGAGAATTATAAAATATTGAATGGATTTGATGTAATTGGTAAGGACTTTTTTAGAAAACGCCACTGTGGAAACACTAGAGGAAATGGGATTACAGTTCTGTGGTAATTCTAGCTTAATGACAAGGCATATTGTCGTGCTGGAACAAAGCATTGTGACATGGGTAATATGGACAACACATACGACAGCAAGATATCTGCTTACAACGTTGACCAATTCAAGTAGCATTGATCAATCCAAGTGTGCGAAACAGTAACCAGGGGATGTAATATATCCCGGAAAAGCCTCCCTTACCACGACACTGCCTCAACCACTTGGAGAAACGAATTGTGCAATTAGGGGATTGCGATTCCTGAGGTTTACAACCACCAGAGGCGAATACGCCATCCGCGTGATGTAGGAAGAATGAGATTCCCCATTCCATATGACATTTTGCTATTGCTGTTGGGTCCATGGCCCATGCGATGTAAATAAATCTGTCCTTTTGTCTACGTCGAGATTTGAGCCAACGTATCTGTTATCTTTAGAGTGACCGCTTTACCGATTAAACTATGCCGACTGGTATCTTGGCAGCTTGTTCCAAAGTCTTTTAGTTGTCTTCTTGACATTCTTCCCCACAGTGACAGTGAGATCAGGGTACCTCCTGACCTCGAGTGGTTGACCTAACGTTTGGGTCCTTAGGCAAAAGCGGGAGTTTCTTTTCGGGTGCCATTGTAAAGAAATGTGCCGTTTTGTCGACGCCGGTATATAAACCAACGGATTTGTCATCCCTAGTGACCGCTTTATCGGTTAAGCGACAGGTATCTGGGCAGCTATTTCGAAGTCTTTTGTATGGAGAGCCTTACAGCGATCCGTTGTTGACTAGGTTGCTATGTTAACATGGGTACTTTGGTGGGTCGCCGGATCTGGATTTCCGGGTGTCGCATTGTGCAGCGTATTGTACAGCTAGTGGAAATTGGTCCACAGCTGGACTGTTGTACTGGTTGGTCAGTTGACGCACTGTTGAACGGCATTCAGCTGCTACCACCTGGAATCGGCGAGCTGTGGGTGACCGATGTGGGGTGTTCTGCTCGATGAATGATCTACTTCTGTACTTTTGCTACGAGAACAACGCACTATTTCGGCCGTTCGAGAAATGACGGTACCAAGCCTCCCGGTACATGAAATTTACCGCGGTCAAAACTGATGTCGGAACTTTGCCCATTGTTGCCGCAAAATCATTGTTATACCGCACGGGACCATCACGTCAGCACGGAACCATTCCGGAGAGATCACGTTACGCGTCACGAGCGTGACAAATATGCAAACGAAGTGAGTATATATAATGTAATGGTCGCTGAGTATATATGTTATGAGTTTTTTCACTTATGCTGCTTTTATGAAATATCTGTGTAGTGCCCTAATACAGAAGCAGCTATTATAAAACCAATCGAACTCAAATAAGAGAGTGAAACAATGTAAAAGTTAATTCAAAGTTGAAAAAAATATTTCTCGCGAAGCAAAAAAAAATATTTAAAGTGGTGGGTGACACAAACCAGTGAGGAAATGATTTCATTTGACATAGCAAAAAATTAATGAACAGATTTGGTTTATTGATTTTAAGGATATTAAAGACAAATAAGGAAACAAATCGTCAAAGAATAAACGAAATGTTAGATTCCAAACGAAAATTCAAGTAATATATCTTGTTCTGAGTGTTCCTTGTATTTAATCCAATTTTGAGACATATATTTGTTGGGAGCATAATTGCTGCGCTGCTTTAATATTTAGGAAGTTCTTGTTTTACGGCGTTGCGATGTCCCTCACCACTGACATACAGATATTCACGGGCTTCAGCCACTGCCAGCATAGCTCAGTGGTTAAGATAGGTCTTGGTCGAATCCTGATGCTGTAAGGTTCAACCTCTACAATGGAAATTTCATTGTCAATATACTCTTAGTTGGGGTTTCTACTTCAAATAACGTCCAAAGAGAAATAATGGGTTTAAAATAACTTTTCATTTCAGATAAATAGTCTGTAAACTCCAGAATTTAGATTTAACAGACCGTTATATTGAAATTATGTATATTTGTCCTAGGTATTTATTGAATTACTGTTTGACTTGTGTTACTGAATTATAGCCAGGGTTTCAGATGAGTCACCCGTAATTTCTACTACATTTTCGGACTTCCTTTGGGGTTGATGAAGAGTTTGTATTTTTTAGACAGCTTAAACCAGGTGTTTCGACACAATTCTTTACTTTGTTGTCATCCAAGGGTAGTCTTCGATATTCTTATCAATCAAAATTTAAATTAATGAAAATATATTCCTTTTTGGGCACGTACTTCATTTCGCAGAAAGTTGCAGTGCGGGTACAATTCTGTGTCCGCGTACTGGTTCCCACAGTGCCTAAGAGACTAAATATTGAATCTTGTAATGTCCATCGACAAATGACTTCAAAGTAAGCGACAGAAATACTCTGTCGGCGTACCTTAATCGGTTAAAGCGGCCGCTCTGGAACTCTGGGGATGGCAGATCCGTTGGTTCGAATCCCGGCGTCGAAAAAAGTAAAGCTTTTCTTTACAATTTTGACGTTACTACGCTATTTGCTTGAGCTGTTGCACAGACCTTCTTAGAAGTCTGGATTCCGTCGCATAAATGACATCCCATTATAAGTGGACTCGTTGTTCGTACAAGCGTTCTCTGTCATCTGCGATTTCAAACGATAGCACCCTGTCTTCCTTTACAGCAAAATGAACTAAAGGATGATTTCAATCATTGGGGGTCTAGAAATGAACAACAAGTATTAGAGAAAAGTAATACCGAAGGTAATGATAAGTAAAAGAGCTATGCGGAATGAAATTATGAATTAGGAAAGAAAGAATATAAGGAGCGCACCCGACCATCGGAAGATTGGCACATCGTGTCTTGTTCAAGCGACAACCACTTGGAGGATAAGAAAATATTGGTTGTTATTTGTCTTACACTTGACTATTAACTAATTAGTGGCAAGGAGAGGATAAACCGGTCAACAAAGTGATTCCCAAAGAATTAATTCCTACGAGAGATAGAATGTGAGCTTGAACTTCTGCTCTTCTTCAAGTAAGGGAGGGATAGAAAGTGCGCAAAAAAGACATACAGGAAGCAGGTACTGGGTTTTCCAAATCGGCGTGTCTGCCGAACGGTTTACACAGCTGTCAATTAATTTCGGTTCTGACTTGGAGTCGCAGGATCTGGTTTTGCTGCATAGCGCAGCTCTACCTCTCGTCCTTGAAATGTGGAACCTGTCACAGTGTTCTTAAACGTTTTGAAAAATGTGAGGTTCTCCACACATTAATAATAAGTTGCCTCTGCAACTGTCGGCCTAGATCGATTGATAGAGCCTTTGTTTGGGAACTGAGTGGCCCGTGGTTCGGATTCCCGTGACAACAGGGCAGCTTGATACATTGGCACCGGAGCACATGGACCCCTGGAGGTTAGAATTAATCACTCGAGGTCCGGCCTATATCCTGACCTCTCAACTTCGTGGAGGAGGATGTTAGGTCTCTTTTAAAATACGCATCGATAACAAAGAGGCTCTGTAGCCAACGGCATAGCTCAATTGGTACAGCCCTCATTAAGGAACTGGGAGACGCGGTTCGTATATCGGTGTTGACAGGGCGAATCGGTACAGTAGTGACTGTACTACAGGTATAGAGTATGCCATGTAGTATGCTGCACACTATCCGGGGTTATTTGTGTTTTTGCAAAATTAGAATAGTAGAAAGTACCAGAAAATAATTCTGCGATTTTCCTCTTCCCTGCTTCGAAATTTAAATAGTCGGCACTAAGACATCCGCTGTCATGTGCGAACGACGTCTTTAATAGCTGGCGGTTAACGATTGGCTTCGACTTTTCTAAAGTTAGTCTTCTCACGAATTTCAATGTTCAAAGTATTGATTTCTCTTACTCTTACCTAATCCCAAAGCATAAATTCGGTTTCACGCTAGTAGTGAATGAAGGGCTTTAAGCAATACTTGAAAGCTTAGTGCTGCCTCAAATTTTATAATTTACACAAGCAGGCTTGATACAATAAGTTTTTAACTATTCTGGAGACGGTCAAATCGAAATATTTGTGACAATTGTTTGCCACTTCCATTTCACGAAGCATTGATAAATCAAGAAAAGCTCTTTTGCAATCCATACAATTATTTTATCTCAAAGACTGGCACATTGCCACTAAGAAGTTAAGAGCTTTTGTATTTACTTCGTAAAGTGTTTCTAACTGTTGCTGTGACATATTTACAACTGTTGTTACGCAGGCCGGTTTTGATGTGTGAGATGAGATCATAAGAGGTTATGGGGGGGGGGGTAGCTTAAAATACATATAAAAAGCGATAAGGCACTTTAAAGTAAATACTCTGGCTGACAATTGTGATGAATAGTTCATACCTAACCTGCACCCGTGTGATGAAGATTTGGAGAAAAATGTTATAAATGAAGTCAAATGCTCCTTTCTCAGACCTTCTACAGAACCGACACCCTCAATCATCATCATCAAAGAGAAACTGTTAATAAATTACCTGAATTAAAATGTAGAAATCTAGCAATTATTCTGGAATTTCAAATAAAGTACTGAAAGCATTACCGCATTCTTATCTTCAACTACTCACGTATATTTTCAACAAAGTCCTTTCCTAAACTTTCTTAACATATGGAAAAGTGCCATTCATTATACTAATACCCAAGTCAAATCAAAATCTCTCCCCCACAGAAATTTTAACCCATAAGTTTATTGCACGCTGCTGCCAACCTTTTTGAGTCTCTTGTAATATTACATTACAAGAATATCATAATTCCTCATCAACATGGATTTCAAGCTAAACACAGTACGAACCATCAACTGTTTAGAGTGACATAGTTCATCTCTGTAGGTTTTAATGAAAAACATACCACAGCTGCGACTTTTTAAAAGTCTGAATTTCAGATCTCATTCACAAACTTATCCAACTCAACATTTTCAACGGGTTCGTACTATTTCAAGAGTCTTACCTCATAAATTGAAATTTTGTTGTTAGAAGTGGACAAGAGTTCGCAACATCAAGAAAGATTTATGTTGGGGTCTTACAGAAGTCCGTACTTGGACCAAAATTATTTAATATTTTATGTAAACGACATATTCATCAAAATTCCACGACCATGTTAGCTTTATATGTTGACGATACACAGCAGTTCTCAATAGAAATAAAGTTTCAGACAACGTCATACAGCAAATTCAAGTTCGCCTAAACCACATGACAGCATGGCGACGAAAGTGGCGAATTAAAATCAAAGCCAACAAGAGCTCTGCATTTCTGGAGTCATTATACTCCTTCAAGACACTGGTTTATCTTTGACAAGAAAATACATTGGTGTGATACTGTTAAATACCTTGGTTTGACTTTTGACAGACGTCTTACTGTGTAACACTATATTGATTTGAAAATTGAAAAATCATATTGATTCGAACATTGAAAAATCATATTGATTCGAACACTGAAAAATCATATTGATTCGAAAATTGAAAAATCATATTGATTCGAAAGTTGAAAAATCATATTGATTCGAAAATTAAAAAATCATATTGATTCGAACTTTGAAAAATCATATAGATTCGAAAACTGAAAAATCATATAGATTCAAAAATTCAAAAAGCCGAAAAATTAGATCGAGCTCTCTTTAAATTCACTAAGCATGTAATGTTCTTCTACATGAGCCTTCAGAAATAAGCCTCCAAGACATTCGTAGGCGTAGCTTAAATGTTGAAGCGGTTCCTCCGGAACTGAACGTTCCAGTTCGAATCCCGGCGTCTTTTCTTTATCAATGACACCCGAACTTAGCGACAGACACTAGTGGCCAAGGACCCAACCGTTAGGTCCAACACTCGAGGTCAGGTCGTTACCCTGACCTCTCTTTGAAGTGCAGCAGGATGTAATGTCCACCCACAAGAAACTTCAAAAATAAGCTTCACAGATAGCGTCTGAGTAGCTTAAATGGTAAAGCGGTTTTCTCCGGAGCTAAACGTTCTGGGTTCGAATCCCGGCGTCGACAACTTTTCTTTACAACTAGAGAAACAAACTTTCTATCAAATGTAAACTTACCATCTGCAAAACTATTACCAGATCCAGACTCTGTTACGGAAGCAATATTTGGGAAAATGTTACAAAATCTCAACTAGAATGCGTAAACAGATAAACAACAGTCCTAACTGCTCTTATGCAGGTATAGATGTACTCGATGAAAAGTTCTTGTCAGCGTCTTGTAACTTGTCTAATTATACATATTGTGCAGTTACAAGACTCTGGCAAGAACTTTCCATCGAGTGTCAACAGATTCCAAAACCAAATTCTGCGCAGATACTTAAATGCATTTTGGTTCATTAAGAACACAAGAATTAGAGATGGTCCTCGAATACCGATGCTCACTTATTTATTCAAGAGATTTCCAAACTTCTATAAAAACGTAGAATGTGAGTAACCATGATAATCTCATCATATCCCCGTCAAACAACTACAACCCTGATGGACGTTTTCAGTTTAACGGACCGAGGCTTAAGCTCGGAGATCATCTAACACTTCATGAAATAAGATGAAAATTTGATGAGCTTTTTGAAAAGATGATATTTTTGAATACTATTTGCGAAATACATTACAGACCCTTTTATTTTTAAGTGCAAGCATTTCATTATTGTTTAAACGAATCACAAAGGTCTACTTCACAGATAATATCACTTCTGGTAAGAGGTCACAAAGGCAAGCAAGAACTATAATTATGATTTTTCTAGAGTTTAATTCATGTTTCATCAATAACTTTCTGAATGGAAAAATGAAGTACTCGGAATCTTTCCAGTTAATCACCGCTACATCTTATGACTTTATACAAGAAGATCGGCGGTAGGAAACGCTTTTCGTTTCGGTAATCCGGTTGCGCATATGAACTTGACTTGCCCATGTTGTTATATAGAGTGGATATTGCAGCTTCAGGAGACAAGCAAAAGTCATCTGTTGATAGTGACATTCGAACCGCACTTTTTTAGTTCCGGAATGGGCGTTCTACTACTGAGCTATGCAGGCGGCTGGAGAAGTACTTTCATATCTATAGGTATTATGGGCAGGAAGGAGCTTATACACAAGTGTTGAAGGTGTCTTTTTCGAAATTTTAAGAATCTATTAACGTTCAACAAACTTTCACTTAGTAGCACAATGACTCAACGTGTTGGAAGTAAGAAATCTTAATTTATCGTCTTAGTGCTGAATTTAGCATCAACCAGCAGATGTAACAGTTTAAGCTGGCAGGATAGATGCACATTTGGAGTCGTTGTGAGATACTCGCATTGCAAGGGCGATGTTGAAATTTCAAGCCCTCCAAACTCCAGTCGTGCATCGTTCAACCACGGGAATAAACGCATCAAGATATATAATCCTAACAAAAACATTTGGTAATAAAGAACAATGGGAAAAGAAAACGCCGTACATGACCTCACTGCGAATGAGTGTCTGTTTTGAGCTTCCGTAGTTGTTATTTTCAGAGCTGGGCTAATAACATCCTCCTTGTTTTGTTAATATCTGAATGTTCAACGAGTACAGAAAATGACAGGCATAGCTGAAACATAGTGCAAAAAGGTTTCGTCAGAAACATTCAATCTTTAGACGAAAAAGCAATTTACTTTCAGTTTTCTATAATTCCTTTGGCAATTCTAAGCATTGTAATGCCCACCCACGGTTGACTTCGAAATAAGCACAGAAATCATCTGTCAGCGTAGCTTAACCGGTAAAAGCGGTTTCTCTGGTGGTGCACGTTCCGGGTTCGATTCCCGGCGTCGACATAAAGAAAAGATTTTCTTTACAAATGGCTCCCAAGAAGGGATTCACACTAGTGGCCAAGGACCCAACCGTTAGGTCCACCACTCGAGGTCAGGTCGTACCCTGACCTCTCTTTCAAGGGGGGAGGGTGTAATTCCCACCCACGAATGATTTCAACGAGATTCTGTAGAGACAGAATCTCGTTGATCCTGGGTAGGCTGCCATTGGCTTGAGGTCGCTAATTGACCAGACTTAATTCCCCAATAGGGGGCGCTTTCAAAAGTCCTAAGCAAACGGGTACGGCAAACATCTCGAGTCTTCGACTCGAACATTACAACTGTCCCTTACCGAAGCGCAGGACAGCCAAATGCAGAATACCTCTTGCCAGGCTACCCCAGATCAAAGAAGGCAAGTTACATAGAATTTCCAAGCCAGAAAAGGAACCGACCAAACTAAACATAATAAGCAGACCACCTCTAGTCACAGCTCTAGAGGTAAAAGCACCTGACAGACAGGTTCAAGAAAAGAGTTCTAGCCATCAGTATGGTAAAACAACTAACCTGCCTCACGACGGTTTCTGGCAATTCTAAACTTTTCACATGGGGAGGTTTTCCAGTTCAGCACTCAAAGTAATCTCAGTACAGTTAATATAGTTTGACAAAATCAATAAAAACCGCAATACACACACATCACCCACTGAAACTCATCTACATGAAAGAGCTTGCTTCACGCTACAGTGCATGTAATAATTACAGCTGTTGGGAATCTGCCAAGAAATAAGGAGTGATATCTTGTCATTTGCAATCATTTAAACCACGTTTCTGACGTAAATAAAGTAGGGAAAAGAAATTTTCTGATGAACTGAGAAGACGATCGCAATGATTAAATAATTTCAAAATTTTTTCCGAAAAAAATACGAATTCACGTTGAAACGTATATCAATCATTCAACAACAGTAAAAGCAAGAAGATACAATTATTTTGCATTAACATGCATTTTGTACACCGCATATCAGATGGCAGTTGAAAGTATGTTTAAATATAGTTTTATACTAAAGCGAGGCAAAGCGGTAGAGATTAGGGAAAAGGCGGAAAAATATGGCATCTCGCCAGGGAAAAGCAAACAAGCTCATAAAACGAAACTACAGGGTTAAAATTTAAGATCAAGTTACTCTTAGCGCAATCTGTTCCTACTCATTAACCATAGTTTTATGGATTGTGGAAATGTTTCTGAATTATAGCTATTCAATTAAATTTTACAAAACAGCTAAGACACTGTAATTGTTTGGTATTTGTACATTACTATGCCGTTATCTACAAAACTAGTTTATAAACCGTGTGATGTCCACCCACAAAGGACTTCAATATAAGCTACCTAATTATCTGTCGGCATAACTTAACCAGTAAAGCGGTTTCTTTGGAGCTGAACGTTCCGGGTTCAAATCCCGGCGTCGACTACTTTTCTTTGCAAAATAGTGCCCAAACAGAGACTCACGCTAGTGGTCAAGGACTCAACCGTTAGATCCACCACTTGAGGTCAAGTTTTTACCTGGACTTCTCTTGCAAGTGGAGAAGGATGTAATGTCCACCCACAAAGGACATCAATATAAGCTACCTAATTATCTGTCAGCGTAACTTAATCGGTAAAGCGATTTCTCCGGAGCTGAATGTTCCGTTCGAATCCTGGCATAGACAACCTTCTCTGTACAGCCGTTATATTGCATATTTACGATTAATGAACAATATTATTATAAACTATAAAAAAAAAAAGAACGCAGTATTCACGGTTACTGGTTTGATTTTCTTCAAATTCTCCCCGACAAAAATGGAATTGTGCACTGTGACTTTACAAGTTCAGTGACACTTTCTTTAGCAAACGAGATAATAGACGTTAAAATAAGTCGTTAAATCAGATTTTATACAGCAATTTTTGACAGTGATTTGCTGTTGTTTGAAAATTCAACAACCGCTTTAGGGGAAACAAGTTGTTGTATTCACTTATTTTTACTCTCGAAGATAGGACAAGACAGTGATTTTGTGGTTATGCGATAGTTTCCTTAGGAAAAGAAATAAGCTTAAATATGCGCCACACCGTTCGATACCACACCGTCAACAACAGAAAGTAGGTATTTTAAACTTACAAAGATATTTTCTTACCGTGCAGCGGAAAACCTTGCCGTAAAACAGATGGATAGCGCACGAGCATCGTAGATTCTCGGGTCACTGGTTCGAGTCCAAGTCGCCGCTCATAATTTCTTCTTCACACAGAACTTTGTCGTTTCGACACCTAAGCGAAAACAGCTGTTTTCCCAGAGGCTTAATTGCCATTCATCAGCGTGTCACAGGGTAACAGTTGACGACAAGATGTTTTGTTCAATTCTGCCAAAAGTTCTCTAATTCCTTAATGGTAGCATGTGATCGTTATCCCTTCTGTAAAACTTCGTCTTAATATGGTATGATTTTATCTGTTTGTGTTCAGAGACACTGGCTACCTTGAGAAATCATGCAGTGAATTATGCAAGTATTTCTAATTATTCCTGCCTGAAAGGAAAGAATTTCACCTGTAGGAAAGACTTTCACCAGGTACTGAAGCTGTCGTGCGCATTCGAATGTGCTAAATGTGGGGGCACAAAAATATTGAGTACGGCAGCTTCAATCCTGGTTTCCCGTAATGAACTATATGCTTGATTTACTAAAAAGAAATTACCAAATGCCTGTATAAAAGGTGCCATGTTATAAAGTAAAGTGCCCTTTTGTCGACGCTGGGATTCGAACCAACGGATCTGTCATCTCTAGAGTGACTACTTTACTGGTTAACCTACGCTGACAGATATCTGGACAGCTTATTCTCGAAGACTTTTGCGTTGAGAACTTACAGTACTTAGTTTCTTTTTGATTATCACATACGCTATGAATGTATTACGAAAATTCATGTTAAAAATACAAAACCTTCTCATCTCTTTTTCAATGAGGTAGCTTTTGTCACTTATAAATTACAAGCTATTTTCTTGTGAGAAGTCGATAATGTTAAAAGCTTACTGTCCTTTGAAGAGTGTTTCTACACCCGCGATCAAAAGTCGTTGAACAAGGGCAGTAGTTAAAACGTTCATTTCTGTTAAACACTCGAGGGCGAAAAATATTAATGATTGTATTCAGAAAGGCCACTAATACGACTTCATTATAACATTCATAAGTGATTTTCCCTCTAATAATTCAGCAAGGAATTAAATATCTATTCGCGGTTTTGATTGCGAGTATACTGTGCTGTCTTTTTAGGAGAATTCTGTTTATTAGTATGTTGTAAAACTTCATCTTTACGGAGAAAAGAGTTCTAGCCATCAGTATAGGTAGAGCATGGAGTCTAGGTAGAGCATCAGTATAGGTAGAGCATGGAGTATAGGTAGGGCATTAGTATAGGTAGAGCATGGAGTATAGGTAGAGCATCAGTATAGGTAGAGCATGGAGTATAGGTAGAGCATGGAGTATAGGTAGAGCATCAGTATAGGTAGAGCATGGAGTATAGGTAAAGAATTAGTATAGGTAGAGCATCAGTATAGGTAAAGCATGGAGTATAGGTAGAGCATAAATATAGGTAGAGCATATCGGTAGAGCATGGAGGCTCACGTCAAAAATATTAACCGACTCAGATTGACTACATTTTAACATGCAGAAGTAACAATATGTGTAAACTTCGGAACAAAATAAACATTGTTGGAATTGACCGCGAAATCTGCATTTTTGGCCAAGGAATGGACAGTTTCTATGATACTACTCGAGCACGCAATGAAGCGTTTGTTGCATTTGCAACTGCTCTAGCTGCGTTAACGATTTTATTAACTGTAACGGACTCTATTAAACAATTCCTCCTGTAAGGTTCTCCCCACAAAAGACCTAGAAAATAAGCTGCCCAGATTCCTTTCGGCGTAGCTTAACTTGTAATACGATCACACTAGAGGTGATAGGTCCGTTGGTTCGAATCGTGGCTTCTACAAATAAAAGAAGTTTCTCCATAATCGCACCCGAACAGTGAACCCACTGATATACATCAGTGGCCAAGGACACAATTGTCAGGTCCAACACTCGAGGTCAGGAAAACCTCTCTACGTGGGGAAGGATGTTAAGTTCTCCTCTCGAAATACTTCGAAAATAAGCTTCCCAGATTCCCTTTGGCGTAGCTTAACCGATAAAGTGGTCACTCTCGAGATTACAGATTCGTTAGTTCGAATCGCGACGTCGACAAATAAGGGCAGTTTCTTTATATTCCCCAATTGGACGTCGTTCCCCTTCCTGGTGACACACCGAGATCATCCGTTGCTTCTAATAGTTTAATCATCGTTTAATCGCATTTGTTGATATGGCTCCTTTATTTAAATCTTTCATGTGACTATATTCTCTGAGTGTAGCTGAACTTCTGATAAAGCAATGTGACTAAAACATGTGTTCCTTCTTGTCTACTTACATGATGTATCATGCTAAATGATCACCTACAACGTCCCCTATCGTTTTTATGTCGAAAGCACGGTTCTTTTTGATTTGTCTATTAAACAGATTAACCTGTTGGCGCAAATTTCAAGTATGTTTTCTTATTGTAAATTTCTTTCCTCAAAATCAACATTTCTGGTCATAAAAATGTTACACTAGAAAGGAAGGCAAATAGAAGAATCTTATGTACACGTACAGTATAAAAGGAGGAAGACATGACTAAATTTGCAGGAAAGTTTGAGTAACAGAGCATACAGAAATCAGTACACAGAGCAGCCGCCTTTGGCAGTAATAACAGATCTAATAACAGCGGGCAGGCCAGCGGTCCGATCTAGCATTTGTTGTCGTGCAGAATACGGCCATAACATCTGTTGTGACAGCCTTGTGTGCGATCTGTTGGAGTACCAGATTACCTCTTGATGAGCTGCAAGGCATTCTGGTACTTAGTAGGAACTTCACAGACAGTTTGCAGCCAGGCTTGTGCTATCAAAACGCCCAGGTAACATTTACCAGCATGTCAACGCTCGCCCACATACTTCTTCGTGTATTTAATGTCCTTCCATGACCTGGCAAGTCTCCAGAACTGTCATCAATAAAAGACGCCTGAAACATGCTTGGAAAGCACCTACAGTCATCTCAGAATACTGCTGAATTAGCATTTCCGCGATTTATGGCAGAATCTGCTGCAGAGGGACACCGGCTGCTTAATTGATTCAATACCGTACTGAGGTGGCCTTACCACTTACTGACCTGTAACCATTATCGTTGCCACAACTTTTAAATAAAACCTTTTTTTATTTTGAATTTGTAATCATTTGCTTATCACTTCAAACATTACGTGAATGCCGAGTTTCACGGTTGCGGTTTTATGCTCTTACTTTCTTCTCCGAATTTAATGCAAAACAAAATTATTTTATTTCCATATGAGCTTCTTTGCCTGTATGAACTAGTTTCTTGCCGTGTACGCACAATATACATACATGTTCAAAAATGTATGCACACCAAAAGAATTGAATCCAATAGCTTTATGGGTAAAAGCTGTTCCTCCGGAGCTGAACGTTCCGAGGTTCGAATTCCGGCGTCGACAACTTTTCTTTACAGCGTTTCCAAATGTGTGGAAAAAGTGTACAGAATGTAGTAGATGACATGAATTATACTAGAGGAATCTTCAAGAAAAATTCATCGTGAAACCTTATTTTGGACAGCAAGTGAACATCGTTTTCAGCAACTGCCATCTCAGAGAGTACAGCCAAATAAATATGTTATCAAAACTTTGGTGTCATTTTGTTAACAATTAGAGCATTGCCTCAAAGCTCATATACTGCCGTTTTTAATTTCCAACACAATCCTTTGCTTGTTTTTTGTTTGCTTCCTCAGCTAATGTTTAATTCAGCGGTTTTATTTTGGAAGCTCGTAGCATGCAATGAGGAAATAGAGCTAAAAACTTGCTACGATTTCTAAAGGGGGAGGGGGAATGGCAAACACAAAGAGAAAAGGGACGCCACAGTGCTCTTCAAATGCTCAGACAACCGTACTTTTGAAGTTTCAAAAGCGTTCACTCGGGGAGAGAGAAACTGTTTCCTGATAGACTGAATTACAATCGCAGTCGCAGTCGACAGAAAGAAAAATTGCTATCACGCAATGCACTGTACCTTCAGGGTGCCTTGGGGCCAGCTTCGAGGATGCTATTTCATCAAATGGGATGGTCTGCGAAAATGCTCTCCGATGAGGGAGACGGGTTAGTATTTTAGTAGAGCAAGTTCAAAGCAATTACGGGCACATTTATTTCATAGGTTGAATTGCTTTTGAAACTTCTCGAAAATTTTGTGGTCAAGGTCATGAAACGAAGAGTTTTTTTCCTCAACACTTTTCGCAACACTCAGAAAATTACTGTCTTCTACTGAGCTGTGAATGCCATAAAATAATTTAGTTCCTTTTTCTATTCTATTTTTCTTTCTCTACTCTTTAAATTGTCGGGTTCTTTGAGTGAAAGCACGGTCTGAAAAGTTGAGTTGCTCTAAGACACCAATGAGATTAAGTCGAGTTGCCTACTTCAAGGAGTGAGAGATTGTAATTCTCATCTTAATCACACTAAGTCTTTAAGGAGTTACCATATTTCCTTCCCAGTCATCATTAATGAATATTATACTGAGTTCATGAATAAATTATTATTATTATTATTATTATTATTAATCCAGGAAAAGTTTAAGGAAAGAAAAGATATACACCATGTAGAAAACTGAATTAAAATTCCAAACGTTTGACATAAATTTTACTTAATTATTGTTAGACTTAAAATATGATTATGAAAAAAAAGACCTTTCGCATCATATGAATAGAGCACAAATTTGTAATATGCCAATACAAGTTGCATATTGTATTGTCCACTCACAAATGACTTCGATATAAGCTACGGAGATACATCGTAGGCGTAGCTTAACCGGTAAAGCCGTCACTCTAGAGATGACAGATCCGTTGGTTCGAATCCCGGCTTCGACAACTTTTCTTTACAAATGACGCCCTAATTTAGCGACTCACACTAGTGTGGCCAAAGACCCAACAGTTAGGTCCACCACTTCAGGTCAGGTCGTTACCCTGAACTCTCTTTCAAGTGGGGAAGGATGTAATGTCCACCCATAAATGACTTTGATATAAGCTACGGAGATACATCGTCGACGTAGCTTAAGCGGTAAAACGGTCAATCTAGATCCGTTGGTTTGAATCCCGGCGTCAACAAAAATAAAGTTTTTCTTTACAATATGTGAAATTAATGTCACCTTTCGGATCAGATTTCTAATATTCAAGGATGAGTTTATTCTCGAGATGTATCTGCAAAAGAACCATTTGGAATTTGTACTCACATAAATTTTCCTATTAATGATCTGGCCGCCATTTCCATTCTCTCTCTCTCCTACTTGGAAGCAATTAGTCCCTTCGAAGTTCCATTCGAAGCACACAAATATGCCTGCCAAGGCCTCGCAGTAACAGGTAATGGTCAGATATAGTCTGAAAGCGGCAGACGAATGTTCTGCTGAAATTTTGCATGTTCCTAAATTTATAATTTTATTCTACTGCCCAAAACGTTATTTTGGACCATTCGCATTAAATTTGAAGTACTGCACAAGTGTTTAGTTAACGTCATCTAAACACTCGTATTAGCTTAGATTGTTGAATAACAAATACGAACTCAAACAACGAAATCTAATAAAATCACTCGGAGAGAGAAAAGTGTTGGGGAGGGGTAATTATATAATTACCATCATTGAGCCCATTTATTAGTGATTTCTTTGCTTGATGCGCCTTTATTTTCTCCATTGGTTATTCATTGTGTGTTGGATAATGACTTGTAGTGGATCATCATTATCGAATCACTAAAAATGAAAGCAATTCGAACACAATGCACTCTGCTCATACGGAAACAAAAAGGAAACTTCGAATTCGCGTACCAAAATCATACTTTTGCTTTATTGCTTCAA
>JJRW01S0002491.1:108107-120237 GCA_001188405.1 Loxosceles reclusa
AAGCTTTGGGATGTCTTGGACTGATTATTTCAACTATCTAATAAAATAAGACCAAAAAGAGGTAATATTTCAGTATGGTTAAACTTAACTACAAATATTTGAGAGGTTTAACGAAAAGCACCATTGTTCGAATTATTGCTTGGAAGTTAGTTTTGTAACAATGCTTTGCACCACTGGTATCACCTGATTATCTTTTGAGCTAGTGGATTCTTTTGTGTTTGCTGGATTGCAGTCCTGCTGATAATAGAGAAGTTGACAAAGGCAGAATGGGGAGGGTTATAGCTCCTTTGTCTTTAGTAAAACTCAACCTTGATGTCTCCGGGTAGGAGAAACTAACTTTAGTTTCATCGAAGCCAGCATTATATTTTTAAACATATTGCCCATCGAGTGAAACTACTCGTTTTTACCTTGCTACAACAAATTCTGTTAATTTTAAGTCATCCATTGGTAGACTATAATTTTCTACATCGTGCTTGAGGTCCGAGCGTCACCGAATAACTTGGGATGTCTAGAGGTCATACATCAGATGTGGTGAATTATATTATTTTTGGTATCTGGGTCTGCGAGAAGCATAACTTTGAAAGAACTTTGTTAATGAGATTGTATGTATAGTCCAAAAATAATTCAAACAATAAGCAAATGTTGCGAAAATTGTTTTAATTTGAAGGTAAACACAAAGGTCCAAATTAAAACAATTTTCGCAACATTTGCTTATTGTTTGAATTATCTTTGGACTATACATACAATCTCATTAACTAATTAAGTCCAAATGACCATATACAATATGGAAAACTTAAAACTTAAGAACTTTGTTGTTCAGTTTTTAAATCATTTTTTCATCATTAATATATTTCTTAACTGCTTGACTTGCAGTTACATAAAATTGAGTCCTCCACCACTACTACATACCAACCAGCGAAGCCCGTATAGCCTTTCGTTGATTTTGGGCATTTCGAAATCTTCCTGCTACACCACTGTAAAAGACACCGTTGCTATTGCTTCACATAGATTCGTTAAAAATGTTTAAATCTCTGATGTGAATGAACCAGTTTTCCGCCTTTTCGGTCAGTCCGGGGCCCCTACGAATCCCCTGCCTTAGACTCGGGTATTTACCGTTTCTGGGCCATCGGTAAATATCTGCATCAGCCATCCCTCGGAAGCTATATGGCTCGGGCACGCCACGTCCCTCCCCAAACCGTGCCCGAGCCATATAGTGTTCCGTAATCACCTTGTGTTTGGCACAGCATGGCCTTTACAGGCGCTTGAGTCACTAAACTTCAATTAACCAACCGAGATCTACATACTTGCTACATCCGCGCATAGTGGCGCCTCCAGACGAATCATACGCCAAGCATGGGCGTCGAGATTCAACGCGAGACCCCTGGCTCATTTCTGCGAGTTTTATGTCTCCATTTTAGCTTTCATGTGTACTGTGAAAAGACGTCAAAATCTGGCGTGGTCCCTCTTCATTTGGTCCCAACCTCTCGACAGCTATGGTGACCAGAAGTTATCTAGAAGTCGAACTAGTGTAGTTTCTTCGTGAATAAAGACAGCTAAGGGAGAGCAGCGCTTGTATGTTACAAACAGTGGCGTATGTTATAAAGTTTGCACAGTATAAAATGCTTGTATCGGTAAAACATCGTGAATTAGTAAAACCGTGTAAAATTCGTAAGGATGGGCAGATTGGGGGATACGCTTTCGTAGCACGTATAGTCAATAAATCCCAATGTACTCAGCACGCACAGTAGGTCTCAATACATATATAAAAGGTACAATCTAGCTCAAATTTTATCAACGATCGGAAGCAAATTTAATTAAATCATTTCCTCTCACACGCTTTGATAGTTGATGTATACCTTACTTTCAAAGTTGCTTTGTTGATGTATGAATTTGAAATACGACTATGTATGAATTTGAAATACGACTACTCTATTGCGCGTTTGTAATAGACAATATCCAACTGAGAAAATGCAAAAGCAAGAAGATGTCGTATCAGCATATGCAAATATGCAGGAATACGTAGCTCAACGATTTTATACTGATGATCAGAATTGCAAGTTGGTCACGTGGTTAGTTAGCGATATAAAAGAGAAAGAAGCATCATGTGAGCGTACATTTGTTCTTGTCACCCCTCTTTTTGTTGTTGAAGGGATGTTTGGAAGACGCGGCTAAAAACAGTTTCGGAAAACTGAATTTCATGAGGTTTTTCATTGTAGGCTTTACAGACTGTTTGTTAGTGTTTCTGTCGTATCGCAGTTGAAACACAAGATGCTTATTTACAGAGGAAACTACTAACACGCTGTGCTAGAACTGAGGTAAAAAAGAGTCTTCAACGTGTTGTTAAATAATATAAAATAAATCTGTGTCAACAATACGTCGTCACCTTATTTTACCTCAGATGAACTGAAGAAGGGAATGTCAATCGTCGCAGGGATACAGGTGCATGTAATCCAGGGATTCTCAATAAGAATTCTCTGGTGGGCCAGGGCACCGTAACCGCAATAGCTGACAAAGATCCCCCCTCCCACAAATCCGGTAAATCGAAACAAAAAAATTCAGTCGTGGCCGCACCTGAGAACCACTGATCTATGCAGGTATGCAGTGACGTCCCCACAATCCAGTGTGTGCAGGGAGCATTGAATGCTCCAATATCAACGAGAACGGTTTGTCGTAGTTTGGTCGAAAGAGGCTTACAGTCAAGCATTCCTTTACGAGCCTTGCCTTTGACATGAACCCACAGATGCCAAAGAGTGCAAACGTGTTGAGACCGAGCCTCTTGGTGTAATCAATGGCACAGGATAGTGCGTAGTGACTAATCTCGCTTGTTTTTCTAATGGCAGTCACTGAGTGCGAGTCTGGAGGTGATATGGTGAGACAGGTCCAATCCAGCTGCGATTGTGGAACGCCATATTGCTCAACAACGTGGCATCATGGTTTGGGGTGCCGTTAACATCAATAGCCGGTCACGTCCGCAGTGCCACACACATTGAGCATCAGCAGGCAAGCCTTGCAAGGTATCCCGATTGTTTTCTTGATCAGTGCGGTCTCTTCTACTTCTTACCTTGATTGCGTGATACTTGGGAAGGTCGGCTACAGCAGTAGCATAGCTATCCCAGGGAGGTGATTAGAATGGAGTCACTAAATGTAGTCCTTCAGGCTATCACAAAATGTTTGCAGGGCACGGATGATTGTCACCGTGTCTTTTGCACTATGTGCCCATGTTAGCATGTCGCTGATTCCGATAGGACGGCAAGTGCGCGTCCTTTCCAATTGTTTAAAATAGTAAGCGCCTTTGACTAGTAAGTCTGGGGCACTCAAGCAGGAGATGTGCGATGGATTCTTTCACACCCACTCCACATCTGAGACAATTTGGGGAGTCAACCCTTCTGAGTTTGAACAAGGTGTCTCTAGTAAACGCCGTTCCCAGCCTTGGGCGAGTAAATAAGTTTCTGCTTTTCTGGGAAGAGGGGGCATTTCCTCGGGGCGGGGTCCTGGGATGATCCAGAGGTATTGCTGGCTATACCCTGTCGTTTGATATGTGGCCCAGTTTTTGCGGTGCTCAGCCTTTATCTGAGCAACGATCGAGCGGGGGTTTCTGTGTAATCCGCTGTTGTGTATCTGGGACTTGTTTCCTGCAGTAAGCGTTAGTTTAGCCAAAAAGTAGGCAGTTTCATTACCACTAATTCCCGCATTTCCCGGTATCCAGCAGAGCGTAATTTTGCCCAATAAATCCACGGAGAAGGCCCGTTCAATTATATTGGCCACGTAGGGAGTTCGAAGCCATGAAGAGAGACGGATGACTATTAAGAAAGAGCAGGGCAACCAGCGCGGTCTGTCTCCGATTGAACATTTGTGGGACTGGATTGGATGTCGTTTGACTCTTCTGCCTCTACTTCGAACGATGACGAACTATGGAGGATGGTGAGAAGCATATGGTCATCGATACCACAAGACACTATCTGGGTGTTGATTGAATCTGTACCTCGCAGTTGTTGCTTGTCTCACCGAAAGAGGTGGCCCTTCTTCCTGCTGCTGCTCCATTGCTGTAATAGATCCCTTAATTCTCTGTTTGTGTGTCAATTTTCATTTTATTACACTCTGTTTCATGTGTTGGATTTTCTCTGTCAGCTAGTGTCTATCTGAAATACCAGTTATTGTTCAGAAAGAAAGGTCAGAAATATATTATCTAAGTCTATAAGTTCCGTGTTTTCAAGACTGCAGAAATTTAAACTTTTATGTGTAAAGTTCCTATCAGTTTCCAATTTTAAATATGCATATGACATTCTGATTTTTTTTTTAAGCGCGAAGTGTAGTGAAATTACGTTTGTCGTTAAGTTCAAAGTCGCGCTGTCAATTTTTGAAAAATTTCGATCGCGGGCGGGGCGCGGGGCATGGCAGGATGCGGGAGGACAGGTGTGGCGCACTCTCCTCCATTGATCGCCTTTTGATCCACGGCATCTAACTCTGCTCGCGCACACCCCTCTGTGTGTGTATAGGATGGTTTCCATGGCGACGGCTTTTGGTGCTTTGCGCCCACTGCCCATTGCTTTACCTGCCTTGCCTGCCCGGGGTGTCCGATCTTCTCCTCCCATCTATCCCCGAACTCTCCTCTCTCACTTTGTACCCGAACTTCCAATAGCTTTTTAATTTGTACTTTTTGTGTTTGTTTTGTTCGTTCTATCTCTCTTTCTCCCCTTTTAATTTTTACGTTGATAAGAGGGCACTCGCTATTTATTTTTGCGCACGTACGTCGTTCAGTGGCCTTTCTTGAAAGGTACGTGACATACTTTCTTGTGCTGTTTTTATGAGCTTCTTACAAAAACGCTTTTTTTAAATTCTTTGTTAAATTTAAATTGTAAAAATGTTCAGTAGTTTAGTTTGCGTATACTTCTTCCTTTCATTATTTTAACTACTAATTAACTACAGATAAACCTACACTTTTTTTACATTTTCGTATTAATAGTCAAGTCTGTCTTATGTTACATATTAATAAATGTAGTGTTTAAGCTGGAAAAAAATGTCTTTAGCATTTTAGCTAAAACTAGCAAACGTTTTTAATAATTTTTGCATTTTGCTTAAAATGTGAGGGGAAAAATTATTTTAATGCCTTTTTTATATGGTGTGTTTCATGAAAGATTTGAAAACTGATTATTTAAAAAAAAAGTACAATTATAATTACGTTTAAAGAGGGGTTCACAGAGATAGAGGAGAGAGTTACGAAATTTATTGACAGTTATGAGGAGGTGTTATGAGGAAGTAGAGAGTCTGAGGATGTTGAAAAGGTTCGTTTTGCAAGAGAGGAGAGTTAGAAGCGATTTGATAGACTTTCAAAGTTTTATTTATACACAAAAAATTGAAAGTGACGCCATGGAGGTCACGGACTCAAATTCAGTAGAAAACAGACGAATTTATTATTGACAGATGAATTTCTGTCAGAGTGGTTAATTCTTGGAATGGTCTTTTAAAGGATATGTCTACGTCGATGGAAAGCTTTAAAAACGCACTGGACAGGTAGATGAAGCTAATTTGAGTGATAGGAACAGTCTGCTTGTGAGTTCTAAAAATTGGTCACCCTTGTACTGCAGTCTGCTGATATCTGTATCTTTTCCCTCACTTCGACGTCAAGGCAAAGAAGTATCCCCGTATCTCGACTCAAATATTGCTAACATTAAATTTTGGAAATTTTTAATTTTCGCCTAGAAATAGGTCAGTTTTTTGCTCGCAAAATACGATATCCTTATGCAAAATGAAAAAACATAACGCTGCTTAATCCCTTTATTAATGCTGCACGCGTAACACGGGGGTAAAAGAAGTCTTGTTGAAAAAAATCAAACAAATGGTGGAGCACTTTACATTATTGTTATATAATTTAATTTAGAAGAATTTAATGTAATCCAAGAATCCTAGTCTGGATGTCCAACATAATTTCAAAAGGTTGATTCCAAAGACTTATTGACCTATGACCGGACCGCTAGGTTTTCAGGTACTTCGATCCTCCCCCACCTCCATAATTTCAGTTTTCCTCCTTACAGCTAACAGCCTGAGAGACCCTGATGTATTAGGTCCATTTTAAGGGTCTTCGAAAGAATTTGACATATGTAAAAAAAAAATTGACCCTGAAACTTCAGTCTAGTTTACTTAATGGTTATATTGCACTACATGGTTCTTTGATATTTCACACAATTATTATTGTGTTTCTTAATCATCTGGTGTTATCTCTTATTATAGTCATGGGGTTATCAATTGCCGGTATAAATCCGTGTATCTCTATCTAACCTTTAATTTCGTTAAAGTTACAGAAGCATTCCTTTCGAAAAATGAACTTCCAAAACTTTTTAAAAATGTATAAATCATTGTGAAAGCCCGTGCACTTTTTTTTTTTCCCCCATCTTCAACTTTATTTTTCCTCAGGGGTCGTAGTTTGCTGAATATAGGAAGTGACGTGACGTCCCCGATTGTACTCGAACCACACATTTTTTCACACATTGTTTCCACACATCAATCAACCCGACACCATTTCTACGGACGGTGGCCACGTAAGCCTTCTAGGGGACACTTTGAGGTCACAGGATTAAAATGTTTTATGTACATAACTCATACCTGGTACTAAACGCATAAAGGCATGCACATTTTCGTGCATGCATTGGATATTTTAAATGTTCATGTAATTCATGGATATGTAACAAAAGGAATTTTCCCCCAGTAATTAAAAAAGTGCGCTTATTAAATTCGCGTAAAATATTTTAAAATCAACAAGCCAGTTTATTGTGGAATGTTTTTTAACTATATCTATCCGTCAGCTTGGTAATTTCCCCGGGTATTATAGCAGAGATGCTAAAATGTTTTCCTGCCCCTTCTCGGGATCTATTACTTGGTACTCGCCAATACGTACTAACCACTACGTCAAAGGGACACGAAATAAATAACTGAAAAAGTTCTCCCTCCATGGCAAACTAAGCTAGTTTTTTTTTTTTTTTTCCCCCCGGATGTTCTAGTTTGAGTGAACTCGACTTGCGAAATAATTTAGCCTTTCAGATCGGTAGATGTTCTACCTATCCGATATTTAGCATCTCTTAGCGAGTATAACAAGAACATTCATATGTCTATCACATTTATGTCCCATTGTTGTTGTCCCCTCAGGGGCTTTACCTTTTTCGAAAGTATGGGGAAGGTCGTGTAGTCCCTGAGCTGCCTGAGCCACATGTGTTATGCCCTTTAGTTCTTCCTCCGCCTGCCAATTATGCTTCTGTGCTGTCTTAGTCCAAACGTTCGGTTTAGTTCAGTTTTTTAGCCTTTCTTCGCAGTCTGTTACCATTTTGTTCTTTTCCATCCAACGCTCACTTGTTTGTCTCCTCGTGTCTTGTGTTAGCCATGTGCTACGATTTTGTTTTTCTTCCAGGGATAGTAATTCACGCGCCTATTCCCTACGTTTAGAGGGTTTCCATCTTCACCCTCAACGTGGCTGCACGTTTGCCGTATGCGGCGACCCGTGTCGCTGGAAATGGGGATCCTGGAAACTGAAGGGTGACGTACTGTCCCCGATACATTGCTTTGGCCCCTGTTTCAGCTAGACGGGAGTTTGTCTTGTCCCGAACTGTTGCAGTCAGCTAGACGGCGGATTCCTTTGCGCCCCCCGGCTAGGTCAATTGATCGTTTGAGTCCGGCTTGATTAGTCTTCCTGTCGGCCCAGTCGTGATGGCGTATCTCCTGGTTAGCCCTGGCGTGCTTGCACGTCCCCTTGTAGGTCTCGGTGGTGGGTGGGGCTAGCTGGAGCCGAAAAATTTCCTCACTATGGAAACCGTAACTTTAAATTCTTTTCCGAGCGGGTCCTGAAACCGAATGCCCTCTTTCTTCTCCTACTGATTGTAATGCACTTTCATTTCTTATCCATTTGTTAGACACTGGATTCTCAAAATTGTCACCTTTCGTCATTTCGAAGGGTTTGTATTCTTCGGCCAGTACACCGAATTCTGTCAAAAGTTACGTTCGCGTGATTTCTTGTTGAAACTGCTTCCCATCAACCCTCTCGTTCTCTCTTGGCGAGTACATCTTTTGCCAACCTGCCGATCACTGTAACACCACACAGATCTCTGAATACCTCTCGAGGAGTCATATCAGAAGCTGATCTTTTGCCTGTCTACGAGGAGGAACTTCTTGCAGAGTTCTCCGAACAAGGTCGCATTTGTATGCGCAGAGATGGTCAGACTGTGGCAACGACACGCTGTACTATTTTTGTCAACCATACGCTCACGGTTTTCTCCGTTTATCGAGTGGCCTTTTCCACTTTAGTCGATCTGGTGTCTCAGCTTCTGCAACCGTTTCTGCTGCTTGGCGATTTTAACGGTCACAGCACTCTTTTAGGAAGCTCCTCTACCAATTGCACGAGTTGTCGAGAGCGCTTGCTCACAGATCTCTACTTATCCCTGCTGAATACTGGTGAGGTTACGTATTTTCATGCCCCAACGCAGTCATTCACTGCCTCGGATCTGTCTTTCTGCTCTCGGTGACAGTACTTTGTGGTCGTGGTCTGTACTTTCGAACCCCCTAAGGATTGACCACTTTCCCATTTTGCGATCTACCACTACTGTGATCGAGTTTACCAGCTTGCCGCGGTGGAAAGTCGATTGTGCAAACTGCTACCTTTGCTATGTTGACGGAGATGGCATGCTTCTACCATTGATCATGCAGGGATCCAGGTGACTTTTTGTATTCTCAAAGCAGCTGCGTGCTCTGTACCACGCACTTCGACGCATTTCCCTCGATCCGCTAAACCTTGGTAGAACCACAACTGTTCTGCAGCCCGGAAAGCGCAGAAGAGGGCGTGGGACATTTTCCTCAGGTATCCGTCTCCGGGTAATATGGCGCGTTTTTAGCGGGCTTGGGCGTTTGCTCGTCGGGTCTGCCGTCGCAGCCAGAGGGAGTCGTGGCGGAAGTATGTTTATTCAGAATTTCTTGGCTGATCGCACTTTCCAGGTGCGTGTTGGCACGACGCTTACCCTCCACTTTCCCCAGGAAGAAGGCGTCCCCCTGAGCGCCATTTTAAGCGTCACATTATTCATCGTCAAGCTGAATGGCATTCTGTCCACGCTTCCTCCAGGAATCCAATGCTCGTTGTACGCTGACGACTTGCAAATTTCTTACAGCTCAGCTTGAAACGGCTGCTTCATTGAGCGGGGTGATAACGGGTTTCGGTTTTCGCCCGAAAAGACAATCTGTATGCATTTTTGTAGCAGACTGGGCTTGCATTCCAGATCCGGGTCTCCTTTTAGGACCTCCTACGATTCCGATTGTTTCGGAAACCCGTTTTCTTGGGTGTCATCTTCGATCGATCTCTCACTTTCGCAGCTCATATTCGTCATCTGAAAGTGAAGTGTATCAAAGCGCTAAAGATCATTAATGTATTGTCATCTACCTCTTGGGGTGCAAACAGTGTCTCCCTCTTGCGCCTGTATCGGTCGCTCATCCGCTCCAAGCTGGACGACGCTCCCGCTGTGTATGGTTCTGCCCGACCGTCTCGTTTAAAAGTGCTCGATCTGGTGGCTCACCAGACACTACGTCTGTGCACTGGTGCTTTTCGGACTCTTCTGTACAGAGTTTGTACGTCACGGCTCATGAACCTTCGCTTTAGCTCAGTCGTCAAAACCTCAGCTTGCGATATCTCGCTAAGTTGCAGTCTCTACGTGCACTTCCTTTATGGCGCCGAGTATTTGAACCCACCCTTGCACGTCATTTTCATGCACGGCTGTCTTGCGTACCTACTTTTTGCATTCGGAACTTTGTTCGGTACTGATTGAGCTCGGTTTGACTTTTCCTGCCATTGTACAGAATGTTGTGGTTTTTCTTGCCTCTTGGAAGAAGTTTCAGCCTTCGGTGTGTTTCGATCTGTGTCGGTTTGCCAAATGTAGCACTTCCCATGTCCATTATGTTGAGTTATACCTTGCACATTGTGGAGCTTCTTCCCAACATGTCCCCATCTTCACCGATGGGTCCAAATCTGATGGACATGTTGGTTCCGCTATGTTTGCCGTGGCATTGCACTTGCTGACCATCTTCCTGCACAGATGTCGATTTTCATTGCAGAGCTTCACTCCATCTCTGGCGTTAGAACACATTCGTCGTTGTTCTCTTCTACGGAGCTGTGTGTACTCCGACTCATTTAGTGCTTTGTAGGCTCTCTGCGTCATACGCCTCATCCTTTTTTCGTCCCACATCCTTGTGGGTTTGTGTTCGTAGTTTCTATATCTTGTTTTTTCTGGCTTTCAGGACACGTCGGCATTCCTGGGAACGAAGCTGCAGACCGTTCCGCGAAGTCATCTGCGGGCCGTCTGCGACTGCCTGCCCTACTTGCTGACATGAAACCCGTTTTTCATGCCCGTCTGCACTGGCAAGGTTTGTGGGACACGCAGACTGCGAAAAAGCTGCATACCGTACAGCCTGGAGTTGCGGACTGGCCGTGCACTCCTCGCCATTCTCGTCGAGAGGATGTGTTGCTCACTCGGTTTTGCATTAGTCACACACGCTTGACGCATGACTTCCTTTTGCGTGGGGACCACCAAACTTTTGCGTGCGCCACCTACATGTTCCTTCTGTCATCCAGTTTTGTCTATTCACATTTTCATTGACTGACCTGTTCTGAAGTCACTTCGTGTTCAGATTTTTAATTCTCGTGTTTTAGATCTTCATACGATTTTAGCGCTATCATTTGATTTTACCGTTTTGAGACATTTTTTTTTTTTAATTTTGTGTCAGGTTTAACACGAACTTTATTTGTTTCCATTGGTTTTTGCATTTGTGATGTGCTGGTTTCATCACCCTCTTTAACGTTTTCTTTCCTGTTCCTTGTCTGTACCTTCCACTGGTACACGACAGTCATCTTGTTCGTTTTGTGCTTCTTTTCTAGTTTTGTCTTGCTGTTTCACTTATGTCTGGCACAGAATGGCCTTTCAGGTTTTGTGCCATTAAACCTCTCCATCAAACAACCAACCCTTTGTTGTTGTGGTTATCGAAATCGGGTGCCAACTGATAAACCCCTCAGGAGCTCACCTTTTGGCGAGTACGGGGAGTGACGTCGCGTTCCCGAAGTGCCCGAGCCATAGTGTTCCGTGATCACCTTGTGTTTGGCACAGCATAGCCTTTACAGGCTCTCGTGCCATTAAACTTCAAATAAAAAGGATACGGAAAAAAATTAGCATCTCTGAACGTTCACGACAATTATAAATACCTGCAGAAATTTCTTTTCCATTCTGGATTGATTTGTAAACGATTTTCAGAGTTGGAAACCTAAAATCAACATTCAATTTTTGTTGTAATGAATGATGAATGTAATTATGTTCATTGTGAAAAATATCATTTGAAAACAGAGATAGTAACGGAATTGGTAAAATTATATAAAAAGATCTTCGAATTTGTTCGGGGAAGACCTTGAAAATTAATTTGGAAAAGTAGTAGTAAGAATATGCAGACAACTAGTAAGGATTTGAACATGCAATGCAGTTAAGTCATTTTCAAGAGTTAAAAAGACTACACATATATTACGAAGTAAGAAATCCAAATTGTTTATAGTTTAATGGCATCAGAAACAGTACAGATTTTGTGCCATTTTCAGATTTACCTTAATTCGCATCATGGGCTGGTTACGAAAGACATGGCAGTTTGTTTGGCTTGATGATCATTTAGGGACACATCCACTTTTCTTCTGGCCTCAGTAAAAATTTCATTAGATTTTAATTTTCTGATGTATATATCTTTGCAAAGAGTCTTAATGTCACATATTGGAGTAATTGTTCCCGCAATCGCAGTGGGTACCTTTAAAAAAGTGTCCGTAGGCCTCTGTTGCTCATTTCCGGTGGTGGGACCTCCACTGTGTACAGTTACGTTACCATTTTTGGCAAGTCCGTGAATTAGTTTTCCTGTCGTGACTTCAACCAAGGACGTGTCCTAACAAAACTTGTATCGACATATCCGTCTGCATTTACTTGCGATTCAGAGTTCATTGCCAGTGTGAGTAGAGTACACGTGTTGGGGGTACTTTTGTGCTTCGTACAGACGTGGCTTCGATTATTTATTGGACAAAGTCAGCAGGACAGAAACATCAAAGGATAAGTAGAATTCTTACTTTTATTTTGGAGTG
>JJRW01S0002492.1:12103-26155 GCA_001188405.1 Loxosceles reclusa
TTAACTCAATTCTGTATTCTTCAATAAATGAACAACTTGAATTTACTATATGTCAATTATGTACACCTGGGAGGACATTATTTTTGAGTGGTTTGCTTTGTTTTATACAAAATAACTTAGCCCTCGCTTAAGTATCGACTGAAAATGACATCATATCGGCTTCCTGTCGAAAAGGGAGTATCTGAACGAGACAACATCTCTTTTATAAGTCGTTTGTGCAAGTCATCGTTGGTGTGGCTTTCGTTTTTTAACGCTGATTCTTTCTCGCTGAGGCGTATGGAAACGTTAGTGTGTGCCTCGTTTATAGAAATGTGAAAGGTTAGTAGGAAGAACATCAGTAATCGTTACAGTGTGCAAAATTACTTTTGAATACTCCGTGTAGCGTAGTAGCATGTCCGTAGTAGCAAAGTACCAGTTGTTAGTACGGTACTATAATGGTCTTGAATCACTTTCCATATTATTCGAGCGATAGATAAGTATCACAATCTAGATGATACTAAAGAACACGAAGCGAAGTTGCCTGTGGCGTAAGCGAGTAAGCGAGTTTTACATTACTTCAACATGCCTAGCTTCGAAACACAAAATTCCCCTGCTACTCTTTGGAAATTTAGCGAGATCAAAAGTACTTTCCTCCTTCTTTGTGGCTCCATCTAAATGCCACTTTCGGCTTTTGTAGTAACACGTTATTTTATCTGGTTTTATAACCATTTTGCACCGTTGAAACATCGGGTTTCCATGACTTTGTGAGGTCTTTGGACCCGTTGTAACAGTGGATTTTCCACGATTTGGAGACGGTCGCATAAACGTCGATGCAACTGGACGTATTTGCGTTTTAAGAAACGATGACTGAAAACGTTTTTGCAACGATTTTATGACATTTCTGTGCTGCCTGGATCCGGATCGCAGGCGAATCCTCGCATCCAGCCGCGACGGTAGCCGATCCCAAAAGTTAAAATTCCTATGGAGTGGAAACGTTTGGAGATCCTAAAACGAAATTGTTAAAACGTATGAAGGATAGCACAGCTTGGTCAGTTGTTCTTAAAACTTTTGTTTGCAAGCTATGCGTAATCCTGATGCCCCCTTAATGGTTTTGTTTTTTCTTTAACTCATTACAGAATTTGTAGAAATGATGTTGTTCTCCATGTTTCTTTTTACTTGGCAATGTCTCCTTAAAAGACTTCTACCACGTGTCACAGGATTTCAAAATTAATTGCAGAGTTATTAGATTAATCAATGCGTCATATCCTCCGTATTCTGGATTCATTAAACTCATTTTTCCGGAATTAAATTATTCCGGAAATTTCTCCATTACTTTGAACATTTTAATTATACGAACTGCACTTGCCTTCTTCAATTAAAACGTAACGCTATAATGAGGGGGCTAGACCGAGTTTCTTCATTTTATACTTCTAGGAAGGAAATAATAAAACTCCAGTGTGTTAAATAAATTATTATAATTTTGCTCTGTAAGTCGGAGAAATAAGCACTGGCGTCTCATTTAGGCTGTAATGAGACTCAAACTGCATTGTTAGCGTAATTGTGCGAGCGCTAGCACAAAAACTGTCACTTTCTAGTCTGAATAGAAATCATTAGAAATGCGGAGCAAACGTTCGTAAACCTTTTTCGAAAATGGTGCCATTACACGAAAGATTTTTAATCCCAGACAAACACGTTACGACAAAAGTTTTGATACCCGGAGCTAACTCGATTAGAACTCTCAACTTTGCAGAAGAATTTGTTGTGTAATTCTAAACTTATATTTAAATATAATTGCAATAATTTCTGGAACGCCCAGAAAAACCGAAAATTCAGTGCCATTCGCTTCGATATAAGATTGGCTCCATGATAGCAGGATGTACAATTCCAAGCTAATACGGGGTGACAATTATTACTTAGAGAGGATAAAACATGAGTTGCGCGTGCGAATGTTGTTTCGAGTCACTGGCGAGTTAATCATACAATGGAGAATTTATATGTAGGTGAGTTTGGCTTTTTTGGAATTGTGGCATTCCACTGAAGACCGGTTTTTCCACGTGTAAAATGTAAGGTTCTCCAATTGACTTCTATAATAAGCTGCCCAGATACCTGTCGGCGTAGCTGAATCGGTAAAGCAGTCACTCTAGTGAGGAGAGATCCGTAGGTTCAAATTCCTGCAACGACAAAAAGCAGTTTTTCTTTACAAAAATTCTTATACAATTGGCGAAAACATCACAAAATCGCATCGCAAGTAGTCCACAGCATGTGAAGAAATCTTCCCTTTTGTCGACGCCAAATTCGAGCCAATGCCGGTTGAGCTACGCCGACGCTTATCTGAGAAGCTTATTTTTGAAGTCTTTTGCGGGAAGAACCTTACATCTTCCATCACTTGAGAGAGAGGTCGGGGTCCCACCTGACATCGAGTGGTGGACCTATTGAGTGGATACTTGACCACTAGTGCGAGTCTATATGTTTGGGCATCATTGTAAAAGAATTTTGTCCTTTTGTCGACGCCGGTATTCGAACCGACAGACCCACCAGCTCCGCAGTGACCGCTTTACCGGTTAAGCTACGCCGACGTTTATCTAGACCGCTTATGTTTGAAGTCGTTTGTAGAGAGAATCTTAATACATTCAAGAACCGGCCAAAGCCATATCGGTGTACAATCATCCAATTAACAAACGGATATGAATAAACTGATTCTTCGAAGATTCGTGAATCACGTATAGTTGGCGATTATTGGTCCCAACTAGATAAAGCCCCCAGTACGTAACGCGGGCAGTTTTGCTTCTATCTCTTCGACATTTACGACAGATGTCATTGTCCTAGGATACCCAAATCACTATCCCGTCAATATGCACTGACCACCTTTGTCTCCGAACTTGAGACGGCTTGATTGTTTTTTCCCTCTAAGGCTATATATATTAAAGGCAAGGTCTATCACGAGGCCCCAACCATTTCTAGGGATCTCAAAACAGCCATTGTTAACGTTTCGATAGGATCCCTAACGATATTTGCTTAAGGGCATCGATAACTTTATCGTGGGCCTTCGTCAAATCGTTGCTTCAGGAGACAGTTCAAAACCTCATCATTCGATTGCCTGTTATTTCACATAGACATTTCAGAAGTTAATAAATATAAAGACTTCTGGGTCAGAGGGTACGTCATTTGGAGTTCCCTGTTTCTCATCTGGAGCTCTCTGTTCCAGAGAACTCCGCAGAGGCTTCACAGTCTGAACTCCCTCGGAGTCAGACAGTGAAGCCTCTGCGCTTCTACGTGATTTCGCGTCACAGCTGCGTTTAGCAGACATGATAAAATCCAAATGCGTGTACCTTGCAAATAAACACAAGTTCCCTTAAGTTTTAACCCGCAACATACACTTCCAAAATAATAACTTAACTAATTTTAGCACTTTGCTAAAATTAAATTAGAAGTGAGCCAATTTAAGTTTAAAATAAACTTAATTTATTTGTGCGAGCAAAATTTACACTTTAAACAACTTCGATGTTGCTTTGCACCTAAATAATAACTCAGTAATAATATAAGTATATGCAACTCAAATATAAATACACTGTAAAGTAATACTTAAGCATTTTAAATAATTTAAGGCTTATAACAACAAAAAATAACTTAACTGATCCAATATCCCTATCAGTTGGTGTGGTTGTAATTTATTGCACACTAATTTCGAGTGCACATGAACTTTGCCTTAAAGCGTCTACTCAATTCTTAGTATCTGACGCCGTAATTTAACAAGGCATTCAGCCTAATTATCCGTTTCAGACAGACGTAAAGCGTCAGTTGTAAATTTTGATGTATTTATCCTCGGGTTAAATCTCCGAGGTTATTACGCAAAAGCGTAAAAAAAAAAGCTTTAATTGCGAAAAAAGGCTTTGAAACAAAAATATATCGTAGCAATAGGCCACGGGGCAAAAGACCCATTTTCGTCTTTGCTCGCTCTTTTTATCTGTTTCTTGCGGTCACGTAGCTTGTGACGCAAGAGCCTAATCTACATTTTTCCAGTTTCAGTGATGGCAAAAAAACGACATGTTAACTGTGGGATCACTGCGCTGCGGTTAGTAAGGTTAGTAAAAGGAATGTGTTAATTAATTACAAAATGTATTGCCACAAATAAACAACATCAGAAGAACAGAGTAGTCAGAAAAACCATTGGAAGAAGCATAGGTAGTGGCGTCAGAAGTCTCTCGAACCTCAGAGGAAGTGGATGGTATTTTCGGAATTAGTGGGATAAAAGTACTCAGAATCAGGTATTGAGGTACAATGAATCAGGTACATTGAGGTACAATGAATCAGGTACATTGAGGTACAACGAGAAATATTTTTCTTCTGTCCCAGTGTTATTTAGACTGACATATACTTTCACCATGATTATTATTTATTGTAGTATTATTTGTAGTATTTACAGGATGAAAAGTATTATGTATTAACTTACTATATGCTTTCAATGTGCTTTAACTTTCTGGTCCTCATTGCATTAGTTATACAAACGTTGCGCCTGTTGATGCGCTTTAGTTGTTTTAGTTGGTTAGATCAAGCAACGAAATAAACCTATAGATTGATACCATAGCTTTTCGACAGCCCACTAGTTAGAACTAGAAATTATTTTTCCAGATTCCGTTGCCGCGAGCACTATAAAAATAATAAATACCTTTTTAAAATACTAAATAACTTCTGAAAATACTAAATAATCTACCATAATTTCGGGCGGAGGCTGACAGTATTTAGTATTTTCAGAGCGCTCTCGGCAGAGGAATCTGGAAAGAGAATTAATACTTTGGAATAAGTCTAATTCATAATATACTGGCGGAAGTTGAAGTCCCAACACCAAGGAATTGTGCTTGATGAACGACAATTGGGAGGCGTGTTGAACATGTATACCATGTGTGCTGTAAATACTCGATGTAGACGTCGTGAGCGTTATTTCTCTTCCGGATTGGACGTTGCGAGCTACATTTGAGACAAGCATGCCAGTAGCGAGACAAAGAAGGCAATATCAGCAACTTACTGAGTTTGAACGAAGGCGTGTAATAGAACTACCACAAGGTGGATTTTCGTTTCCCATTATTGCAGCAAGTTTGGCCGGGAGGTATCCACGGTGCATGATTGTTGGCAGCAGTGTACACGGGAAGGTATGTCTACAAGACGACTGGCGTCAGCCAGCACACGGGCCACTACGGCGAGGACAGACAGCCATATTCGCCGCATGACTATGGTCCATCGCATTCCATCTGTATTAGAAATTTGAGCTGCTGTTGGCACCAGAGTGACACAGTGAATTGTACGAAATCGATTGCTTGTGGGACAGCTCCGAGCTAGACGTCCTGTAGAGTTCATGCCACTCACTGCAAATCACTGTCAGCTGCGACTTCAGTGGTGTCAAGCTAGAACTCATTGGAAGGCGGAATGGAGGTCTGTTGTGTTCTCAAATCAGAGCGGTTTCAGTGTTGATGCGAGTGATGGCCGTCTGTTGGTATGAAGGAGACCAGGTGAGCTCTTGGAACACAGCTATTTGCTGCATAAAACCATTGGACTTGCACCAGGAATTATTGTCTGGGTAGCAATTTGCTATGACATCAAGACTACTTCAGTCGTTATCCCAAGCACCGTAACAGCAAATTTGTACATCAGAATGGTGATTGAACCTGTTGTGCTGCCATTTTTGATCATTATACCACGGGCCGTTTTCTAGCAAGAAAACGCCCGTGTGCATACATCTGCTGTGACGCAACGTGATCTACAGGTTGTCGATATGTTGACCTGGCCTGAGAAATCACCAGATCTTCCTCCCATCAAACACGTATGGGACAGCATTGGATGTGAAATTCAGCGTCATCCACAACCAGCACGGACCGTTGCTGATTTGACTGACCAAGTGTAACAGGCATCGAACTCCATTTCACAAAACGCCATACACCGCCTATGCAATACAATGCATGCACGTTTGCTTGCTTGCATTTAAAATCGTAGTGACTACAGCGATTGTTAATGTATCCAAATTTCACATGTGAAGTGGTTATTCTCCCGCATACTTTAACCTGTGACTTTGAAACGTTAATCAAATAAATATATCACCTATACACATATGTTTCAAGAATATCGTACCTCGACACCAACTCCTTGGTGTTGCGATTTCATTTTCTATCAGTGTATCTTGCCTAACTTATTACTACACTTTATCATGTGAGAGACTAAGGAACTAAGCGAGACACGTAAGCTCTTCTTAGAAAGGCATTAGAGGGTTTCTTCAGAAGCTGCAAAGAATCTTGAGGCATAAATTGAAAGGCCACAAAGAACCTTGAGGCATAAAGTGAAAGGCCGCAAAGAACCTTGAGGCATAAAATGAAAGGCCGCAAACAAACTTGAAACTATTCTCTTTTGCCTCTTTACAGAATTGTTCATGCGTTTGTTACCTCAACTAGCATCGCAGTTTTCATTTTTTTTTTAATCGTCAATAAAAATGGTCTTCCGTAAAATGATCGAGTCCTCTCCTTTTCACGTTCTCAGTTTTCTTATCATTCACCACGACTGTTGTTACGGAGCTACCTCCGCATTTCTTGGCTTTTGACCAGGAAGAATGAATTAGATAACGATCTGTTTTCTCCTCTGAGAATTGCGCTGAGTTTTCTTTTTACTTCCTGGATATAATGGCCAATAGCTTTCGTATTTGTTGCCGCAACAGAAAACTATTTAATGCTCTGGATGCGCTTGACTGTGTTCAAACTTGGAATGCCTGACAGTTATTTTGAACACGCCACTAAACGGCACATAAGCATTTCGAAAACCAATTGTTTTCCCTTGGATGCGGGTAATTCGCACGACAGAATTCTGTGTGAATGAGAATGAGTATGAACGGAGACTCGGACTCGAACCGATGACAGAAACATCAACACTGCCCATGCACTAATCATCTGCGCGTCACCATCCGATAATACCAAAACTGCCATAACTTCAATTTCAACAGAAAGTAGGTATATTATAGTTACCAAAGGAAATTTTTACCTTGTAGGCGGGAAAAAACGAACTGTTATGATCGAGCAAATAAGCATTTGTAAAATCAGCTGTTCTCTCTCCATAAGAAAACAGACTTTTCTACCAAAAAAAATGTTTTTCGTAGAAATTTGTTCCTACTTTCGGTTTAAAAACGAAGAGATGCGTAGCACAAGATAGCGAGAGTTAGAAAAGATTAAACTGTGTGTTAAGTGGATTGGCGTGTTTTTGGACTTTGGATACCGCGACTAATAACTTACTTCACGTTATTGAAAAATGCAGTCATCAATTGACTATAACGCGTATTGCTTTCTTAACGTGTTGCTGGTGCCAGGCAGAAAGAAGACTGTAATCCCCTGACTCGTAGATGCCAATTACATTGTTTCGCTTTTAACTTGAAATTTTTGTTCAGTGGGTTTAGTATCGCTAGATTGTGTTTTAGTAGCACCATTGGTGTGATACTTGTTTTTGTTATTAGTACGGAACCAACGACGAGGGAACCCTGTTCCGTAATTAAGGTAACACATTCTGGTGGAAGGAAATTTGTTCTCTGCAATTTTGCATCTTTTTCTTACGGCGAGGGCTGTCTTGTTCGACTCCTGTAGAATGGTTAGAAATTTAGCTACTAGAGTAGTTTCGATAACGGGTTTGTTTCTTATATCTCTTGAAGTACGGACATGTTTTCCGCAACTCTATGGGTTATGTGTAAATCTGGTTTTGTGCATTATTTTGCATGTAAGTGCTCCATGCAATTTTAATTTCTTCATGTATTGTGTATTTGTTTTTTGTTTCTCATCATTCTTTATGGTATTTATCTGAAGAGGGAACTCTATTACGTAATTTACGTAATTTATTCTTCCAAGACGAGGGAACCTTTTCCGAAATCGTGGCTTTTTCTCACGAGGGTAGTCATGTTGACTTTTATAGAATGGCTAACTGGTGCACATCGAGGGCAGATCCCATAGTGGTTTCATTTCTCAGTTGATTAATATTATGCATGTTCCGACGGAAAATGTTCCGCAATTTTATGGATTTTGGTCAGCCATGGTGGACTTTTGCCTGAAGCTGACTTTTATTTTGCGTTTGTATTTCAATGCAAAACTATTGCAAGCCACGAAGTATTAACTCTGCTTAGAAGACGACGTGCCGAGCCTCCCTCCCCCATTTGATGTATCACGCAAGAATAGCGGAAGTATTTGTTTGAAGGAATCTATCTTGGAGTTGTTGTCTAACGTTGACTGCTGACCGGAGAATCACTTAATTTTTCGTAGCTGTTTGGTTGTATGACGCACCTCAACTAAAAGTCATCTGATTTATTTTTGTGTTTATGGTGATGGATTGTTCTTGAACAGTGTCTCGTAAAAGATCGCGTAGTAAGCTAGACGAAAACGAACATTCAGACACTGGAAGTCATACTCAGTGGAAATTCTTTGAGATAAGTGTCAGTTCTTTTGAATGCATATCTTTAAATTTAAACACGTGTAGAGGGCGCTTGGTGACGTATATCGCTTCCTTTCATACGTCTCAGGCTAATGTGCAGGTTAACAACAGATAATTTCCAATATGTAGCAGGATTTCTTACTGGTACTTATGAAGCAGCATTGCCTCGTGCTCGTTAAAAATTGGCACCCTACGTCGGGCCAGCTTTGAAGCATTTGTTGACCCATCAACATCACATTCATCCAATGTGCGTCGCACAAAATGGTTACAAATTCTGATTTTGATTTTTTTAATGACATATGAGGCAATAAGCGAGGTAGTATCTATATCGTTCGTTCAAAATTTGAAACATTGTAGAACTATGTAGGAGAAGCAGTTCAGATTTTAAACAAAGACGTTTGTAGGCGCCACACGTCAGATAATAATTTGTTGAATGCACGTAGAAAGTGTGAAAGTTTATTGTCTCTGAAAAGTTGAGACAATCGGTTTTATCCTTTTTGGATACATCTCTACATCTACCATCTAAGGTTCGCCTCACAAAAGACTTTGAAAATAAGCTGCCCAGATACCTTTCGGCGTTGCTTAATCGGTAAAGCGGTCTCTCTGCAGCTGAAAGATTCGTAGGTTCTAATGCCGGCATCGACAAAAATGATAAATGTACTTCACAGAATACATTAAGAGACTGAAGCAACCGGTCTGAATGTATAGCGATCCAGTAACGATAAACTTTCCGCAGCTTTTACGTCGTTAGAAAATTGAGAACTCTCATATGAATTGCGCTCAGGGGTAAGAGGCTTCACTGACTATCCTGGTCTTCATTCATACTTCTGTTACTCGCAGCATTGGTAGAAGCGTACGTCGGTTAACAGGGTACATTTTAACAGGAGACCTCTGGTTTACTACAGCAGTTACTTCGCTCATGACCTCATAGGGTGATGTTTTAGGAGAAGGCGATCAACCCACCAACTATGATATGATATCATAAACTGAGAGCATAATTGAATAAAAAAAAGAAGACCACAAGAATGTGGGGGGACACTTACAATTCGAAGACTAGCACCGTCTATTTCTTCTGAATTTGTTAGAACAGTGACCTCATCCCAGGGAACAAATGATGATTTGCCGCTCTTCTCCCCTTATATGGCAATCATGTGATGATTAGTGAGTAGAGTATGCGACAATAAAAAAGCATTATCTTTCAATGAACCCAATCTTTGGAGACATCATTAAACCAAATACTCAGTTTTTCACCTTGTCCGAGAAGGGGTAAACTGTAGTTCACAGGAATGGAGCATGAACACAGTAGAGCCCTGTATCTACCATAATATTCCACAGTTGTTTGAGACTTGGTGGCCAATTTAAAAGTCGCAGCCTCTACTTGTGTTATGAGCCATGGCTTCGACCGCTAATCTCTGTCTTCTCCGCTAGCTTGGAAACCTTCACAATAACCTCAGAAAAACAATTGTATATAGTGGAAATCGAACCTCAACTCTCGCAACTCTAGAGTGAATGCTCTATTCCATGATTATGTGACAGCAGCTGTAGAAGCTCAGAATTATCTATGGATGTTGAGATAAGAATTTAACCAATTCCTTCCCTTGGTTGCATAGGAGTATGGGCAAGAACATAGCTACAAACACACACATTAAATTGGTATTGCTAAGAATCCAAGTTAGTAGTGGTCGCCCTCAACAGTGGTACGATTTGAACCTAGGCCCATTAACTCCAGAAAAAGATGATCCTTCTACAATTTATGCAGATGCAGCCAGCATACGCAGGTTAGGTCGACATTGTAATTGGAAGGCTGCCGTCCCAGCTAGTACGAGCCCGGACCTTAGTTTCTGGGCAACGGCTTAGGTTATTCGAGCATTTGCGTAGTTATGGTAGAACCGCTGCATATTCTTGGGCTGGATCCTCAAGACTCCAATTTTGGGATACCGGGGGCAGCTGCGGAGTATTCTGCTATATCTGCCATCTAGTCATTTTTGGCCAGGCCAGCCTCTACTTCACTCCAAAGACTATCCAATAGCTTTGTATAGTATCGCATTGTGGGTAACTAGGACTATCCGCCTGTGACAGGTGTGTCCCACCTTGTGACAGGTGACCTGCCTGTCGCACTCACCCTGTCTTCAACCCTAATGTAGAGCCGGAAGAAAAATACACTCCTGTCTGAAAAGGGCTTTCTGGTGCTCACTGAGTATAGAAGCGATCCGAACTCTGCGATTAGATTCTAGAACGTGCTAACGCTGGAGGGGTTAAAACCTGAACCACTGACGGACTACAATTAGGCTTAAGTTGCAAAAACAATCTGCCGTTTTGTCGACGCCGGGATTCAAACCAACGGATCTGTCATCTCCGGAGTGAACCCCTTTACCGGTTAAGCTAAGCCGACAGGTATATAAGCAGCTTATTTCAAAGACTTTTGTGGGGAGACCCTTACATTCTGCCCCACGTAGAGAAAGAGGTCAGGACACCGACATGACCTCGAGTGTTGGACCTAATGGTTGGGGCCTTTGCCACTACTGTGAGTCTATGAGTTCGGGCGCCATTTGTAAAAACGTTTGCAATTTGTCAATGCCGAAATTCGAACCATTGTATCTGTCATCTATAGAGTGGCTGCTTTACCGGTTGAGCTACGCCGACACGTAACTGAGCAGCTCATTTTTTAAGTCTTTTGTGGGGCGACTGACTTTAGATCCAATATGAAACTTTATAATTTATATAGAACCAATCAATGTTGCATATGTATCAGAACACCCGCTTCCTGATTCAGGGGTCGTAGGTTCAAATTTTACCTCTTTTAGGGTCGACCTTAAAAATCCACTGAAAATGAGGCAGATGCCATCCCAATCATGACGGGCAAAAAAACTTTCCTTGTAACCTAAAGCCAGGAGACCTATCCATCTATATTCAGATAATTGCACCATTATAAGGGGAGGATTTCACCCATCTTGAGACAGTACGTACAAAAACCCAGCTACAACAGCTGAGTTCGGCTCAGACCTGTCATTTAGCTATAACAAGCAAGCCCTTGTCAGACAGGAATGATATCTCACCGTGTCTGACACACCCATCTGATGACCCGGTCACGAGCGGGTTGTCCTGACTGTTCCAACTCAGTCAGATACATATCTCTCAGAAGCTGCGTAGTCAGGCAAAGCCTCACCTGTCCAGAAATAATACTGAGTGGACAGGAAGCCGATTTATCCTTTTGTCGCATCGGAGTCACCAAGACCAGAGTTTCTAGGACCATGTAATAACTGTGGCATTACTACACAAATGTCCGGGTAACCCAACACAAAATCCAGAGCTCTTACTTAGCCAGAACGGTAGCCCTCCGACGATACTTAGGACACGCGAACCTGGCTTGTCTGTGCAACGAGCAAATTTTTGCCAAATAAATTTTTCAGAAGTCAACCTCTTCAATAACCAGTTGATAAAACTTTTGTACTGGAATTTCACAAATTGGTTGAATGATTCTGGAGCTCTTTATATCTTCTGATTCCTTATTTTTGGAATTGTAGCATTGTTCCCTTATTTGTCTCCAATATTGCTCTCTTATTTGTCGGTAAACAAATTAAGGTCAAGCGAATTTTTCCTCTTCTAAAAGAATTTATTACGCTTCCCAGCGACAAGTGAACTTGTTACGTTTTCACTTTTCCTTCATCTCGTGGTGTGGGTGAGCGAGAAAGATGTCTCCCATGGGAGAAGGGAAGGGGAAGAAAGAATATCACTCACGGGAAATATCCAACCGGTCAGCAATTTCTTAACTCCACCTCGTGGAAAATGATTCTTTATTTTCTTCTTTTTGCTCTTTTACTTTCTCTTTTTTTGTCGTCGCTCTCGAGTCGAAACCAATTTCTGCGTCTTTTCTTCTTTGGAATGGTTCTTGTTTGCTGCGTGATCGTCGCGAAAAAAGGACAATTCTTAATAGCACGTTAAACTGCGACCATAGTTCCCGAAGTACAATTTCTTTCTACAGAGACAAATTGAACCTTGCGCATTCAGTAAGCGGGGAAACTATTTGCTTGACCAATCTGTGCAGGTAAAAAGGGTGGGTAATAATTGTAATAATGCAACGTATCCCCCAATCATACAGACCCATAATTTTGCGCAAACACTTCTCAGGATTCTAACATGACATCGAAAACCGAAAATAGTTACTATTCGGGCATTATAAGACCCATTAACAAATATGCCCTCACAGAATACTACTTTGTCTTATAAATTGTAATAAGTCGAATCGAACCGCGGATCTCTCAGTTACGAAAACAGCTCTCTCCCATTTGCGATCGGGTATGACTAAAGAGGCAGCTTGTTATAGGTGCGGGTTGTTGAAAAGAGGAGAGAACCACACAAAGTATTCTCACCGTTATTTGTTAATCTATGATTCGTCACACAAACTTGGGTTGCCGGGGCTTCTAACATGAGTGACAAAGATAAAAATAAATTAAAATGTTAATTTAAAAAAATGGAATTTAAAATCATCTCTTTGTAATTAACACGTGTAAAACACGAAAAGTTTGAAACTGTGTGCGCAGATTGAAGACCATGGATTTGGATAGCAATTGTCTTTAGATCCCCTATACACAACTCGAGACTCACACGAGAAAAGCCATCAAGAGGTCGCTTTTACGACTTCGACCCCCAATGTGAAATTAGTGGCGAGGTTTGCAATTCCACATTTCACAAACGACGTACCCTACAGTGGGAGAAAAGTCCTGATAAACACAAAAGCCTCTGGGGCCTAGTCCTTTGGGCCACAAAATTCCATAAATGATTGAGATGTTATATTAATTATTTTAAATAATAAATAAAATCGAGTTCATAGATTAAGTAGACAAAAATTACCTCCATAAACCTTGTTAAGAATATAATATTATTTCGTGTGGGTGGGGCTCCCACAATATAACTAAAGTAAGCCCTGGAGCCCAAGACTGGCACTGATTTATACCTTCCACAATGTATGCCTTCCTGCCATACATGTTGTCATCTAGTTCTTTGTTGTTATCTAGTTCTTTTGTAACACGGTCATAAAATTGCAAAAGCTTGCGTGATACATGACCATTTGTTCAAAAAACCCGTGCTGAGAATTTTGGATAAAAGATTTAGATCCTAAAAATGCTGTTAGTTGTTCTTTAACAATAACCTCTGGGATCTTCCCTATAACTGCAGTCAGGCTTATTCTAAGATAATTCGCTGCTATTTGTCGCCCCACCCTTAAACATAGGTACGACATTAGCCAATTTTCATTCCTCAGGAATTATACCTGTACTAAACGAATAGGTGAAAGAGTTTTGCAATGCTTCTGGAAGCAAATCAGCCGCTTTGATTAGTATTCTCGGGTAAATTTCGTCAGATCCTGGCGCCTTTTACGTTTAATTTTATACAGTTGTTTGTGAATCTCTTCTTTGAAGAGAATTATATCATTCATCTCCCCAGGAGTTAATCCAATATTAACCTCAAGTCCACAGATTTGGACAAAAACCGATGCAAAGTAAGTATTAAGAAACCTCGCCATATACAAGTCATCGGAAAGAAGACCTGCGTCTGGAGACACAAGTGCTCCTGTCTCTTCAGAAGTACCCTTGCGATGTTTAGCGTGTCTGAAAAACGCTTTTGGGTTGA
>JJRW01S0002492.1:136171-155234 GCA_001188405.1 Loxosceles reclusa
TTTAAGCACAATAGGCACACGAATAGAGTCAAAAGTTTTTCGTAGTCTATAAATCTAATACAGAGTGGTATCTCATATTCAATGGTTATTTCTATGGCTTCTCTTAATACTTGTATATGATCTACACTGTCTCGCCAAAAGTATCCGGCACCCACCGAAAGAAGTGGAAATAAGTGTCGATTACGCAATTTGATGCGTAACCGACAGCTGTGAAAGTGGTGGTAGTTGTTTGTCAGGTCATAGTATGTGTTTGTGAAACAATGAGAAAGTCAAAGGATCTTTGTGACTTTGATCGTGGCATTATAGTGGGATGCCACCTTTGTGGAAAATCAGTTCGCACAATTTTGGACCTGCTACAGAAACCGAAATCCACTATGAGTGACGTAATTGTGAAGTGGAAACCTGCATAAAATCGAAGTGGCAGGACGAAAAAATCAGTGAACGCAGCCGTCGAATTTTCAAAATCGTCGTGACACAAAATCGCAAGTCCCCCTGGTTCAAATCAGTCAGGAATTCCAAAGTTCATCAGACTTTAGTGCTAGCAGCAGGACTGTACGTCGAGAATTACAAATCCTGGGATTCCATAGTCGTGCAGCCGCTCACATGCCGAACATCGCTCCCCAGAATGCAAAGCGTCGATTGCAATGGTGCAATGCTCACCGTCATTGGTCGATGGACATGTGGAAAAATGTTCTTTGGAGTGATGAATCTCGCTTTTTACAACCTGGCAGTCCGATGGCCGTGTCTGGGTGTGGCGGATGCCCGGCGAACGATTCTTAAGTGACTGCAGTATGCCGACTGTCAAGTTTGGTGGTGGAAGAATCATGGTATGGGGGTGTCTTTTAGGGTTCGGCCTGGGTACTGTCGTACCTGTGGTTGGAACCATAAACTGTGAGATGTATGTCAACATTCTGGACAACGCTGCTCTCCCAACTCTGTGGCAATATTTCGGGGAAGGCCCATTCCTCTTCTAGCAGGATAACTGCTCCATTCACACATCGAGAGTTGTGCAGCCATAGTTTGACGAATTGGGTGTTCAAAAATTGGACTGGGCCTTCTCAGAGCCTCGATCTCAACCCCATAGAACACCTTTGGGGCGAAGAAGAACACCAATTACGTCGACAGCCAAACCGAGCATCCTCACTGCCACCACTCACTTCCGCTGTGATGGACGCCTGGAAGTCCATTCCCGTGGCCACCTATCAAAAACTGGTGGAAAGTTTCCCCAGACGTGTGCAGGCTGTCACCAATGAAAAAAGGGACCAACATCGTATTAATATATGCCTAACCGTACCACCAGGTGTCCGGATACTTTTGCCTAGATAGTGAACTGTGCAATATCCACTTTTAAATCCTGCTTGTTCTCTTGGTTGATAGGAATCAAGTGCTTCCTCTAACCTACTTACTAAAACAAGTGGTCATAATGCAATGGCTCTTCGGCGTATTTGCTTTAACTATTTTATCTCAATAGATAGAAACGGTTAAAACAAATACACCGAAAAGCCATTACATTATGACCACTTGTTTCATAGGAGGTAGGACCACCTTTCGCCTTCAAAACCGCCAGCATCCACAAGGCATTGACTCGACGAGATGACGATAGGTAGCCTCAGGTATCTGGTACCAGGCGCGCGCCAACCGATCCTGCAATTCTCGCAATCTTCGCAATTCCTTGTGAGGTGGTAGCGTGGCAGCACAAATTCGGTTTTCCATGTGGAACCACAAATGTTCGATTGGATTCAGGTCAGGTGAATTCGGAGGCCAAGGCATGACTTGAAATTCATCAGAATGTTCCTCGAACCACTCCCTGATTATACGGCTCGTATGGCATGGTGCATTATCCTTTTGGTACACGTCCTCATTCGCCAGGAGCATTGTTTGCATGAAGGGGTTCACTTGGTCTGCAGTGCTGCTCACCTAGCGCAAAGACGTCAGAGATTGTCCTATGGAGATGATTGATTCTAATGTGCCCCAAGAGAAGGTCGTCCACACCATAATGCCGCCGCCATAGCCTTGTTTCCGGCCAACTGTGCACCCGGGGGCCAGGGTGTCCGTTGGAAATCGGGTATTCGCACTCGCCTGTCGATGCAACAGACCAAAAAAACGTGATTCATTGGACTAGACGACTTTCTCCCAATCCTGTATGAACCAATTCCAGTGTTCCTTGGCCCATGGCAGGCGCTGTTTGCGATGATGCGTCGTCAGCGCAGAAACACGACGCCGGCTGCGTAGGCCCATACGGAGCAGTTTATATACGCTGTACTGTGCATTGAGACACACTGTCTGGGCCTCCAATGTTGTAGCTGCGGGTGATTTTCGGCCATTGTAGCGCTTTGGTCATGACGAACAATGCGTAACAGTCTCAGCTCCCCTCCGGAATCAATGCGCCACGGGCGAAAAACCGCTGGCCTGCTGCTGGTCGTTTCGCCATCCGTACACTACTTCCGATACGTACGCACAACGAATGCACGTGAACAGCCCACCAAACTCGCCGTTTCTGAAATCAACATTCTCAGGAGCCGAGCCATAATGATTTGACCTTCATCGAAGTCTGATGAATGAGGTGCTGTTCCATGATGTCACTAAACACTCTACGTGTGGAAATACAGTGTATGGGTGCTTTATATACGCCAAAATCAACCGTGGTTTTGTCTCGGGCTGTATCACTTTGTATGTGTGTTCAATTGGAATTTTTTTTGTCATTCCGCAATGTTCAATTTCTGTAACAATTATGCCGTGCAGTATCTGTGAGTATAGGCACCGCCATATCGAATACTATTCATCACCCTGAAACGAATCTCCGCCACTCGTTGATGATTGGTTGCATACTGCCAGGAATGCTGACTTCTGTTGGTTTATATCCAACCCGAAAGACGTAAAAAAAGTAGATCGATTAGAGGCGGAGTTTTGTTCTAGTTTGAGGCCTGGTATTCAAGATGGCAGTGGAATAGTTCTTTTGTTTTGGATTTTGTAGCTTATGAGGAGATACAGTTTCTCAAATATGTAAAATTTTAATCATTATGAATACTGGGAAAAAAATGGCCCTGCTAAGCAGTCACTTGCAGCTAACTGCATTATCGATACAATCTGAATTTTGCTAAGTAAGCAAAACAACCATAATATAACAGATGAAAAATTCCGTTCATCACTGCGTAGTCTTTCCTAAATAGTTAAAGGAATAATTATGCTAATGTCACACAAACAATGAGCGAAATCATTTATTTGCATTTTAATTAAAGGTTCCCACACATTTTGTTTAATTATAGAATCTTCAACTCCTTTCCTCTGCCGATTATTATCAAAACATTGACTGACAAAACAATACTGCTTTTGTGCACATGATAATGTGATAGTGTTTGAAACGATAGACTGTATTTTGAGGTTCCGTCACATGTTCAATGATTATGCTCCAACGACCTAGCTCTACTGTAGTTTTTTCTGGTGTAAAGGTTCATTCAAGTCTCTGCAATTAAACGTATCGAAAAAGCTAACGCCATCTTTCTGTACGTTGGAGATTACCTAAAGTGCATAAAACATTTATAGGCATAGGAGCTAGCCGGTGCTAAAAAGGACAATAAAATCACTCCGTCATGCTGTGACTACCATTTGGTCGAATTTTTATAGGGCGAGGTAGATAGCGCTTACATAAGATTGGGCCAGAAAGCAGTTTATATATACCTATTTCTATTCGCAGTACTGAAAGACTTTGCTTATATGTATAAAAGGTCTGATTAACCAAACCTGCATTTCTTCTCACTGCAAGATAAAAGATATTACATGTTGATGCACCGTTAAGGGAAGGATAATTGTACTGCGTATGCTTTGTGGAAAACTGTATTTCATGTATGTACAACATGATTTTGCACTCAATGATTGGAGGTCATCGTAACATCGGATCCTTTTGTCACGCACAACCCCAAGATGCTGGCCGCTGTCCAATTATATTGGGGCGTACATTTAAATGTTTTCGGTAGTTGATGAAATGAGTGAGTCATAAAGTGCTCGCCAATATACCATGAATCATAACAAGCTGCAAAGCTCTCGCAAAGATAAGGGTTTATGCATCTTGCTGTGGCCAGGAAGATCGTAAAACTTCCGTATTTTATGGGTGCTGTGAATGGTTAGTTTACGCGCATTTCCTTCTGCTTAAGAGAAAATAAGAATAGGACTCGAAACTTGAACGACTAATGTCAGTAAATAAAAACAGGAAAACTCGATTTTTTACACCAAAAATTGAGAAAAAAATTGATTTGCTTCTTTTAGAAATTGTCTTGATGAAAGTAACACCAGCAGTAAGATATACTGTAGCTTGGTTGGAAGAGCTCTATCTGCTATTCTTCATAGCCTCCTGGGAAAATTCCGTTTCTAGTTATATATTTTCATATATATTACGTTAAAAAGTGTATTAATATATTTATTTTTTGCATAAACTCCTTATCTCTCCAAGAAACAAAATCAAATTAACTTTCCAAACATTTCATAAATGTAAAATGCGTCTGCAGGTAGAGGATTGGAGTGCTCCACAAGTAAGTTGCACCTTGCCATGCTCATCAGATATGCAGGACTGTGACAACGCACAATTGTATTATCAAAGGTCTAACTTAGAATCCTGAGAAATATAGCAGTTGTTTAGCCCTGGGCTAAGACGTACGCCGGTTGTGCGACTAATATCGTTCCAGAGGTGTTGCGACTTACAATTGCGATGACAAGTCCCTGGGCCTCCTCTTGCCTGGGTGGGAGACCTCTCCCTGCATTGTGGGATTTTTAGAATTTATCACTGCAATGGAAGTACAAGAGTCGACTTTATTTGAAGCAACAAATGCGGGTTAAAAAAGCATAGGCTTAGAACTCAAGTCAGGTTAGCTTTGTTCCACCCTACGTACACTCACTCTTCGGTATTCAAAGGAGCATTTGAATCGAAAAGCAGAAAGTAGGATTTACAACGTTGAAAGAGAGGATTATGGAAAGCAAAAGGGACACTCAAGATAAACGCAATAACAACTGTATAGATAAGAAATAAGCAAGTTCCATTATTGAATCAGAATTACGTCTTTTTTACGATTTCAATTGACTTTTGAATGACCAAACGAAATATCAAGAGGAACGTTACATCATCACAATTGGCACAGTAATCATACTTGCCACGGCCGCGACTTGCGTGGATTTTGACTACGGATATTTATTTGAAAAATTATTGATTTGGTAGGAAAAAGTTTACGAAAGCCTTATGTACGACATTCTCTTTACTTCAACGCGACTCAGTCGTTCTCAGATTGGAAAGCGGATGCGAACTACAAGGGTGTACCGCGCGCTTTTGACTTCTGGAACACTTTAATTTTCCCCTGTAGGCGTTACAAGCGCTTGAAAGCACTTAATAATGAAGCATTAATTGCATATGATATAGTTCTTTGCGGACTATTATCTTGACAATCGTAAGTTTACGTTTCATGCCACTGCTAGTCAGGCCATTGCATTTATTTCCCAGGAAACCACAGATATAATAAACGTGTATCATGTCTACCGAAGTCTTTGTTCCCTTTTCTTTCTCATTTTCCTGGTTAAGTTGTGCAGGAAGTATTTGATGGAAAACGGTATGCAGGTTATATCAGTTCCCTGTATTGAATGGTGATTAATTTGAAGGAAGGACATTTATTTTTGGGTCGTGGAAGAGTACATACTTATTTTGTGTATTGATAGGCAAGACGGCCTCATTTTTTTTGCTCCGATACTGCCCACAGAAGACTTCGAAAATACGCTGCCCAGATACCTATTGTCGTAGCTTCATAGATAAAGCTGTCACTCCAGAGAAAACAGACCCGTGAGTTCAAATCACTTTGGGGCTCTGGGGATTCTGTCATCCCCAGAGCCCCAAAGGGACCGCTTTACCGATCAAGCTACGCCGAAGCTTGTCTGTAGAAGGTTATTTCGAAGTCATTTGTGGGTGGGTATTACAATAGTAAAATTCAAATCGTGCATCTAAAGTACACTTGTTACATCTCACTCTAGAGTATGTTAATTTAATACAACTCTCAACCAACCTGGGTAAATTGTCAACAACTTCCAACTCATCGGGTTGGAGGACGCTTTGTGTCCTCTTAGTAATTTTATCCAAGCTTCTAAACTTGCTTTCAAACCCTTAACTTAATTAAATTGAGTACACAGTTTAACGTTCTTTAAAACTGGCTTTTAAAATTTACTTTAATCAATATATAATGCTTAGTGCAAGTTACATTTCTTCTTGTGAATTTCATATGCGAGCCATGAGCTCGTCTTCCCACAAACAGAGCTTGTTAGAAAACGCACTCGTGAAAATTTTATGTGATTCTTTGTACTTTTCGCCACAGGAGGCCTAACTCTGTTTGTTTTGCTTTACGCTTGCTCAGTCAGTTTCCCTTTTGCCAATTCGGCTTTTGTAGCGGCCAACGAGATTCACGGTTAATAATGTAAAGCGTTAGAAGGCATTAGAACTTAGCGCTAGCGGAAACCGGGTTATGTTAAAACACTGCTTGCAGTTTCGTCTTTGATCGCTGCAAAATATCTGGTTATTTCAGTATGTGAAGATTGCCAGTAAAATGGAAATTTTGCATAATTTTATATAACTATATAGTTCTGTTTTAACAGATAGTTGCATGTACTTGTATGTAAAGTCAATAGCTGAAAGATGTATGTTAATCCGCGTAAGTTACATGCGAAAATTTTCAAATTTTGCAAAATTACACCGTCAGTACAAACATAGTGGGCATGTAACCAAGGCTTTCAGACGTACATTTCTAAAGCTCTGACATAGTCCGAAAGTATTCAGGACAATCTATACAAAGCAGGAGGTTCCCACTTGTGCCTCCGACCCCGACGTGAAAAGTGGTAATAGTAACAGCTCTGTCCCAAGCGGGATTGTTCTTTCTTGTTAAGGATAGGGACGGTCCTAACTCTTCAGTTGGCAAGCGTTTATTACTGGAGTAATGATCCTCTCTTTGATTAGTCACGTGATGAATGACGTTCCAAAACTAAAACCGCCCATGTTTCACGTGAACAAGCAGTTGCGACTGTTTGTTTTGTCAGATTAGTCCTCATAGCGAAGTGGCGACGGATTTCGATTTAGAAGTGATTTCATAGATGGTACCCCCATCATCTATGAAATCAAGGTTTTTATTCTTGTTTTATAAAACGATTTTTGGGGATAGGCCAAGTTCTAGTTTACGGTAAAAGCATCGTGAAGAGTCGAGGTTGGTCTCGAAAGACGCGTATTGATGAGCGTTGAAGAAACGTGAAAGAATTTTCAAGATCGGGTGATGAGTTCAAAAGTTGTTAAAGTTTTAGTGGTAAACAAACAGAACAAAAAACTCACATGAGCAGACGCTATTGTGAAGGTGGGAATTTTCATTTGAAGTATTTAACTAACCTGTAACGGACAACAATAAAGACTATTCAAATAATAACGGTCGTTACAACGCATTTATCGCAACTTTAAATACAGGTCGTGTGAGGCAACTGTTTAGGTTCGGGATGGTTCAGGTTAGATATTGGGAATTGCGACTGATCACGTGATAGGCAGGCGATTTTCGCTTCGAAACGTCACTAAGCTGTCAAGGAGGGGACATTTCTCGGACGACGCTCTGCTTCTAGTTGGAGCTGGGCCATCGTAGAACTATCGCAGGAGAAGTATGATCCTCTCTTTCCTGTGGCCTCTGCTAGTGCAAGGATTACGCGGCTCGGTCTTGGCCTCTTAAGTATAGTGTAGCCCGCTAGACCTTTCGCCTTTCTGCCACATTCACTTTTCGACACTTGTACAAGTGAGATTTCGTTTTTAGTAGGCTGATAACGTTAGCTATTTACTAGCCGGAGTTATTGGACCTGGATCAAAACTTGGATATTGGGGACATTGCGCAGTTAAGAATAATCTGAGGGGTTTCAGGCTGTGCGGTTTGCGACTTTGAACAATTCCTTAGACGTAACCCCATGATATGCCGATAGCTGGGTCTCTCCACATGACAAACAGACACAGTATCTACTGCGGCTTGTGCTCCTCCTCACTTGGCTGTCTTGTCGATTAGCTGGCCTGACTGTGTGCGATTGTGGGTGATCACCACAGTACCGTTCTCCGACTGAGGCGTCCTCAAGAACTCTCGGTACGTGAACTGCAGTGACAAAGGATTGAATGCCTGTCCAAAATGGGCTAAATCACCTTCGGCGGACTGAAGCTAAACTATTCAATTGAACCTGACGATCAATTACGAGTGAGAGTACGAGAAATTCAAGTGGGAGAATTATACCTTGCCTACTGATCGTAGGCAAGGTATAATTCTCCCACTCGTAATTGAGGAAAGTCAGGTAGAGTGGTAGCATTGCCAACGGGTCGCAAATAGGAAATATGTTTACGTTCGGTTCTCGCTTGGATGGAAGCTTATCAAACCAATGTTGATACTCGGCAAACTGAAACCAACGATAATTTCAAGATTTATGCAGAATAAGCGGTCACAGGTAAGAATATTGAATCAAGAAAGGATGAGACTTTTTGGTTAGAAGGTGAATTTTTGAAGTTTACCTTTTACGCCTTAAACTGACGAACAGTGGTTGTGTGTACGTTTGTCTGAGTGTATTCTGTCATAGCAAAATTTGCTAAGACACATTGTATCACCTTCCTTCTATCCTAGTTTTATTTTTACGTTTTCAAATAATATATAATTATATTTATTTTGTTGTAATCACTATTTGATGATCGTACTAAGTTTTGAAATCGGGGACATTGAATAGCTCAGACTATTCTTCTGGCAAAAGATAAATATATATTAATCATTTATATGATAATTTGAGCTAGTCATACTCCTGGTTCATGATTCCTTCACATTAACATAGCGTCTAGTATATTCGTACTTGACAAAAGAAATATTTTTGCAGTGATAAAAGCATTCGAGACAAGGTCAGTTGTGCCAGTTTCCTGCAGAAAATGGTAGTTATAACGTAATAAAAATGGGGCCAAATAATTTCATTAGTTCCTGTTTTCCCTTTTTTTAAAAATAAAAGTCGAACATTCAGAAAAAGTTCTGTTGACAAATGTTTTACACACTAGTAATGGTATTCAGGACAACGTCACCTAGACAGGCTCATATAGATAGCTCAATAGATATAGACATTAAAAAGTTCCTCTCACAACACATGTAGGTTATAAGCTGTCTATGCAGACATTCGCATAGCCCATTTGGGAGAGCGCTCGTTCGCAAACTGAAAGATCATGGTTCGAATCCTTGTATCGAGGGGACGACTTTTTGTATCGATACCGTAACTCATGGACCCTTCGCCGTTTAGATGTCCCGACCACTGTCATCTCCATGGAGTAGGATATGAGGTTCCCCAACAGCACATATGGTTAATAAGTTGCTCCTACAGCAGTCGGCATAACTTAATTTGGACAGCGCTCGTTCCAGAACTGAAAGATTTGATGTTAAAATACCGGTGTCGGCAGGGAGACGTATTACCCTATAGACCATATTATTACTGGTCGTTAAAAAGAATTAAACAAACTAGAGTTGTCAGAATGGCAAACCAAACAGAACTAAAACACACAAGTAAGAACTAAGGCACACAACTAAACACTAAGGCGCACAACTAAAAACTAAGGCACCAAACAGAACTAAAAGGAATACGAGTAATTTTATTAGAAAATTTAAAGGAAGACAACAATAATATGAAAATGAAGTAGTTTTAAATAGTTTCAGACAAACATGAAGTAGAAGTAATTTCTAATAGCGGCAGTCGCACACCGGTCGCGAAGACGACAACGCGAGCGAGCGCTGTGCATCAGCGATAGTGGCGGAGCAACCGCAGTGCTGGGATGAGAGTCACCGATTCCAACGGAACGCCGGAATGGAACAGCAGACAGAGCTAATGCTAATATTACTATCCATCGTGTCTTTGGGTGCGGGCCTCTAGGGAGGTATCACCCCCTCGGGAGGTGATACCCGGAGGCTTCCAAGTAGGGCATTTGACTTCTGTTATACATGCGCATTTGCTAACGTATTCTTGCCACCTTTACATATCTGCACGTGTTCAGAATAAATGAATGCCTATAGCTGAATTAAAACGCTATAAGTTAGATATAGACAAATTCTTTATAATGGCTGTGAGATCCTCTCTCCCACGATAGATATAGACAATAAGCTGCTCAGGTTCCCTTCAACGCTCAATTTGAAGATCAGTCGCTTAAGAGCTGTCAGATCCAGGTTCATGTCCTGGCGTCGGCAAAGGGCGTTAGTTACAGTGATGTCCAAGCTCATGGATCCTTGACCGTTGGGTCAACACTCGAGGTCAGCCTGTACCCTGACCTCTCTGAATCATGTAAGGGTAGATGTAAGTTACCCTCTCTACAATGGAATATTCAGTTGATATAGAAGTTCGTCCCGTTTTTGGTGTTAGATGGCACTGCGTCGCAAAATCGAATTGCTATCTACTTCACACTTGTAATATTTGATGTTGTTTGACAGAGGGATTTTCATCGAGTATTTAGGAAAAAATTGTGTTATTTGGTTGTGTTTTGCAAATTTTGCGAAGCATTAAAAGTGGCAGAAAAAAGGAACACTTTCGTCGTATTATGCTTTTTTATTTTCGAAAGGGCAAGAATACTTTGCAGACGTAAAAGAAGATATGCGCTGTGTACAGTCATGGTGCCGTTACAATTCAACGTGCCGAAGCGGTTCAGAACGTTTTATGAAAACAATTTTAATTTGAATGATGCACCATGTTCTGGGCGACCGGCCGAGGCTGATGGCAATGAAATATTGCCTTTAATAGAAAATGATCGGCATAGAACAACTCGAAAGATTAGAAACATTCTTCGAATTAACCAGTCAGCAGTGTCAAGGCAATTACGTCAACTTGGAATGGTTAGCAAAGGCAATGTATGGTTGTCGCATGAGTTAACGGAGAAACATTAGTTAGACCATCCGAAAAAGGTTATGCTCTGCATTTGTTGGGACTGGAATGTAATCTGTTTCAGGTAACATCGCATAATAACTTATGCGATGTTACCTGAAAACCAGACCATTAATTCCAAGAAATGTTCACAACTGAATTAAAGCGAGCTATCGACCAGAAGTGGTATGAATTAGCCAACATAAAAGGGAATTGCATTCCATCACGACAGTTATAGACCACACGTGTCTTCGGTTTCCCGACACAAATTTTTACAACTTGGCTTGTATGTTACGGTCAGTTCACCGAACTCTCCTGACATTGCGCCCTCCGACTACCATTTACTGGATCCCTTCAAACAGCTTAGATGTTAAAAACTTTACTTCTGTGGAAGACTGGATCCATTCTTTAGCCAGAAACCTCAGAACTGTTATGAGCGCGGGATTATGCAGCTACCGGGAGAAAGAAAAAGGTCATTAAAAGATCATGATTAAATGTAATTGTTAGTAAATAAAATTGTTCTTCAAGTTTTGTCAAAAATTTGGATAAACTTTTGCATCAACCCAATAGTTAAGTAACTGCCCAGGTACCCGTTGTTGTAGCTCGATTAGTAGAGCAGTGGTCCGCAGCAAATAGATCCGTTCATGTCTTGGCGTCGGTAAGGAGCTTTTGTTACACAGCATTGAAGGATTATCAGGATGTTGAATATCATGCAGAGGATACATCAAATTTCGCTCAATTAATTTCGTGACTCATATCTGCATCGACACGAGGTGTATAAATATTATTTACGCAAATCGAAAAACATCTTCTACTTCTTAGAAAGCATCTGCGTCATCCAGTGAAGTTTATAACCGGAATCAAATTTTCAAGGGGAGGGGGCATGAGAGGGGTGGGGAAAAGTACAATAAACAGAAAGAAGAAACTAACCAAAAACCGTTTTTCAGAGCAGCAGAGGATCGCAGTAGGCAACCGCAAAGTAATCATAGGTTTTCACCAGACTCAAGATTTTCTCCAAGTTTATTCTCTGGATTCAATATAGATTTCTTTCAAACTCATCCATCGCTCGTTCTCGTTGCTTCCGCTTCTCGGTGACGACGCAAAATAAGAAATGACACAAGAAGAAATGTTTCCACCCCAGCCGTAGGCTGAATGCTGCCCCCGTCCCGACACTCCCGGTCGATAAAATGTGCCTCATTGAGCATAGAGAACTCCAGCCTTGAATAGCATATGGGAGTATGTCTACCTCAACGATCTGCAGCATTTCGTGAAACGCTTCGTTTCCCTGTGACCTAAGAAACTAAAAATCATCGAAATCCATAGGAAATCGTTACAGGAAGCGCGGAAGGAAGGGTGGAGAAGAGAGCGTAACTTATCATTCTGCTGCCAGCGTCGGGGGAGTCTAAGTAAATAAAATTAAACGACACTCGCAGTCAAGATTTATCGAAGTCCCGCAAACAGCTCATTATGTTGCCGTTTTGTCGGCAAATCAAATAAGAACTTTTCTATTTACAACTACCGAAGCATGAAAATGATGTTGCATCCTTTTCATACTCTATGATGCGTACAGAAAGTAGCAAAATGCAGCAAAATTCTCAAGAGCTTCAAAGCAAGCAGATGTGCTAATTTCTGAATACCCACTGTAGTCAGCAGACAGTTACAGATAAGTACTTCATAAATTAGTACTCTCTCACTGACGAGATACGATTCTAGTCCACCTCTGATACTAACTACGTTTACAAGCGTCAGAAAAACGAAGATTCCACGGGCAAGCCTATAACGGAGAGCGCATAATACACAAATACACTGAAGTGACAAAAGTCATGGGAGAGCAATATGCAAATATACAGATGGCAGTAGCATCGCGTAGAACAGGTATAAATGCGCAGTGCTTTCGCAGGGCTTTCATTTGTGTTCAAGTTATTCATGTGAAGAGGTTTTGACGTGATTATGACCGCACGACGGGAATTAACAGACTTTGAACGCGGAATGTTAGTTGGAGCTAGACGCATGGGTCATGCCATTTTGGATATCGTTAGTGAATTCAACATTCCCAGGTCCACTGTGTCAAGAGTGTGCCGAGAGTATCGAATTTCAGGCATAACATCCCACCATGGACAGCGCAGTGGTCGACCGCGTGCACTTAACGACCGAGACCGGCGACGTCTGCGAAGAGTTGTAAATGCTAACAGACAAGCAACACTGCGTCAAATAACCGCAGAAATCAATGTGGGACGTACGAGGGACGTGTCCGGTAGGACTGTGCGGCGACATTTGTCTTCCTTGGGCTATGCCAGCAGAAGACCGACTCGAGTGCCTTTACTGACAGCACGACATCGCTTTCAGCGACTCTCGTGGGCACGTGAGCATATCGATTGGTCCCTAGATGAATGGAAAACCGTGGCCTGGTCCGATGAGTCACGATTTCAGTTGCTAAGAGCTGATGGTAGGGTTCGAGTGTGGCGCAGACCCCACGAAGCCATGGACCCAAATTGTCAACAAGGCACTGTTCAAGCTGGTGGTGGCAGCATAATGGTGTGGGCTGTTTTTACATGGCATGGACTTGGTCCTCTGGTGCGACTGAACCGAACATTGACTGGAAATGGTTATGTTCAGCTACTTGGAGATCACTTGCAGCCATTCATGGACTTCATGTACCCCAACAACGATGGGATTTTTATGGATGACGGTGCACCATGTCACCGGGCCACAACTGTTCGAGATTGGTTTGAAGAACATTCTGGACAATTCCAGCGAATGATCTGGCCACCTAGATCGCCCGACATGAATCCCATCGAGCATTTATGGGACATCATCGAGAGGTCTGTTCGTGCCCAAAATCCTGCACCATCAACACTTTCACAATTATGGACGTCTATAGAAACAGCATGTCTCAATATTCCTGCAGAAGACTTCCAACGACTTGTTGAATCCATGCCACGTCGAGTTGCTGCACTTCGCCGGGCGAAAGGAGGACCGACACGATATTAAGAGGTATCCCATGACTTTTGTCACTTCAGTGTAAAGTGAACGATATCCTAGTAACATAAAGTATTTGAAAATGCGCTGATAAAAGATTTTCGCATCGAGTTGAAAATCGGTTGCGTTGCGACGTTGTTTCGACACAAAAGCAAGCCTCTAAATGAAAATCCAATGTTTCAATGGTGGAAAAAAGTTGAACATCAAAGAAAAAAAGGCTGTTTGTTCAGAGATTTAAGTTACTCCCTTTCTTAATATATATAATCTTGGATTACGATATAAGTGTCAGCTGTTCAGATGCTCCCATAGAAAGAAATCAAGGTAGAACAGCTCAAAGGATCTTGGGGGAGGATTAAGCAATGGGACCACTGTGTCCAATCTATCGGTTCCGAAGAGTAGTGTCTACGTGGTTTCGCACTCCCATGGTAAAATGAGCTGTTTCTCCATCATACTCGAACCACAGCTGCGCACGGATACTTTCCCAAAGAACCTCCAGTAAATCAGGCAGGACCTCCGGAAGAAACATAAAATATCTTGGTCAGTTGAGGCGTTGAGGCCAAAGCAAAGAACCAGTTAATGGTCGTGGATTATCCTTCTATGCATTAACGGAAAACCATTGCTTGGTAGGACGCGACCGAGGATTCGCAGTGGTCCACAATGTGCATTGTGCATGTTAAGCATCCCATCATGCGTGAACGTTGCTTCGTCTGTAAAGAGAACAGATACCGTAAATTCCGGCCGCCCGCTATTCTGTTGTAGGAATCAGCGTGAAAACGTCACACGGCATTGCAAAAACCGTTTCTTGGGAAGCCTGTGCTGCCTAGATATAGTGATAGCATAATCGTTCCTTATGAAACACACGCATTACTCTTATATGATTCATTCCATGGATACGTCACATGATTCTTGTGCTGACTTCCAGACGATGGGTCACATCACTCAGAATCGCCTCGATCCCATTCGGCGTTCTGATAGACCTTGATGGACTGCATCATGTCTGTGGGAGTGAAACGACACCGTCTTGCGCAGTTTCCTTGCAAGTGCTGAAACGTTCTGTGATCCGGTTCCTGCCGATTTGTGCAAAGATCATGTTAACGTTGCTATGCCTTGATGCGACTCCTTTGCAGCTGCTTAAACGAAATACAAATAAGCTTCCTCGGCATACGAACACTGTTGTATCTCCGTACAGATCGCTGATGACGATGTTTGGGAAATGCGGCTGTTTCATATCTATACATAAAGCCTCTCTTATGGCCAGCCGCTTGCTTTCCGACCACGCAATGGATTGCAAAAATTGTTACTCTTTCCGTCTTCTATTATTCTTTCAAATGTTGACCATTTTAAAAGATGCTACGTCATCTACTTATAGGTGTTATGCAGTAACGCCAGCCTTAAGCTTAATTGTCAAGCATTTACCACCGGGGAAGAGACAGATGTTTGAAACTCGGCGCAAAGTCGACTTTGACAGTGTCGATTTTTTTACAGAGAAAAAATGAAAACCTGAAATTCTTGAGAAATACGTGTAAGCCTAAAGAAAAATTAACGAGATTTTGAGACGAATTGCTCGGTGTGATTCGGGACTACTTTGCAGCTGTTGATGCTCAAATGTAACATATTCTGGAAACACCTTGGCTTCAAACTATATTGTCGCGGAAAATGCAGAACTCTCTTCAGAGTAAAAACATCTTATGACAGTTCTGTGTTTTGACCCTTAACACCACGGCATCGTGTTATAGTCTTTCCCTCTGATAAAGATTATACACCGAAGAAACGTAGAAAGATTGGATATTTTCCATTTGAAGGGAATGTTCGGGACATCGGCGAAATGTATTTCTGTTATTTCGGAGAAAGCCCAGCAAATTATTTCTCCTGGGGAATAAACATTCGGCGCCCTGTGGCATTTAAGTCCGAAAAAAGTCTGTAAGCGCACGTGTGGGAAACGTGCGGCTTAAATCAATTCAGTGGAGGAGACGGCTGGTACCTTAAGAGATCCAAGCTTTCTCTGACGGAAGAACCTACTTTTAGCAGTTGTTGGCCGTTTCAGAGTAGCGTGTTATGGACCGACCACTCATCCAGTTTAGTCGTAAGTGAAACAACATCCGGCATTTGTTCCAGCCTTCACTGTTAAAAGTTTATGTAAAAAAATCAAATTTAACAACCGTATTCTAGCGCTTATTTTCTCGTTTATTAAGAACACCGTCGCATAAGCGTAAAATCACAGTAAAATTCTATTTCCGACTGTAAAAATAAGGGTCTGCACCCTTTTTCCCATAAAACGGTAAAAGTACCGTATTTTCAAATAACAACTGTACATTATTAAAAATATCTGTAAAAACAGATTAAACGACTGTATTTTAACGGTTATTTTCTAGTTTTCTCACAATGTTGTCTTCTAACAGTGAAGTCAGAGAGCTATTCTATTTTCCTCGAAAAAAAAATTAATCACCGTGAATACTGGGATTTTATGGTATAGTTTATGATAATACTGCTAATTAATCATAAATATGTAATATAACAGCTTTTGTGAACTGATCTTGTTGAATATGGTTCAGTAATCGTACAAATGTAAAATTACAGTATTTTAGCGGTTTTTGTGAGATATTGTAGAATAACTGAAATATTTCCAGTAACAGTAAATACGGTTAATGAGTTTGAACCGATTGCTTCCGGTTAATTAGCACTAATGTTACCGGGAAAGTTTGAACAGTGTAGTCTTTTGGCGTCTTTCAAAGTTCTGACAGAGGTACGGATTCATTGATGTATGACAGGCAACAATGTATCACATATTGGGCTGAATAATATCGAAAACATAAGTTCCATAACTCTTACCATCGCACCTTCTAGTAATCATACTCACACACATTTACATTCCCTCCTTACTATACGTGCACTGTAAAGAAAAGTTGTCGACGGCGGGATTCGAACCCGGAACACTCAGGTCCGGTGGAACCACTTTAACCACGGGATTCGAACCACTTACCATTTAAGCTACGCCGACGTTCATTTGGGTAGCTTATATCGAAGTCATTTGTGGGTGGACATTGCAACACAGTTCCATGCGAATATTAACTGGTAAAAGTCCGTTAACTGATAGCTTCACCCGCGCAATATCTTTACCCGTACAAAACTTCTACCCTTACAGAATTTATTTTCAACCGGTAAAAGTTTACCTGTTCAAATCGTTTCTTTCACGTGCATGGATTTAACAATACTTTATTACATAACTCAAGGAACAAGTTACTTCCTTTTAGTGACGGATATACAAGCTCTGATACATTTCGTCTAAACTGAAAACTCTAGCTATTTTACCACATTTTGGTGAGAGTTAATTTCGTTTGTAGATTAGAAACGCTTTGAAAGTAGATTGTTCTCAAACTATGAATCAATCACAAATATGATTTGTAATAATTATTCAAATATATATTGTAAAATGTGTTTAAGCCTCCACACAAAGCAACTTTAGTAAAACTCAAACGTTTCTTTGTTTTGTAAAGAAAACTTGCCTTTTTGTCGACACCTGGATCCGAACCACGGATCTATCATCTCCGATGAGACCGCTTTTCCATTTTGCTGCGCCGATGTTTATCTGGGAAGCTTAATTTCCAAGTATTTTATGGGGAAACCTTACATCTTCCTCCACGCTGAGAGAGAGGTCAGGACACCGACCTGACCTCGAGTGGTGGACCTAACGGTTGGGTCCTTGGCCACTTGTGTCAGTCCATAAATTCTGGCACCATTGTAAAGAACCCTGGCCCTTTTGTCGACGCCGGAATTCGAACCGCGGATGTGTCAGCTCCAGAAATACCGCTTTACATTTCGGCATGTATCTGGGAAGCTTTATTTCGAAGTATTTTGTGGAAGGAATCTTACAGCTTGAAAGTACTAAGACAAATTTTTAGGTGCTTTGCAATTCTTAGCTCGGTAAGAAGGTATAGTGTGTTTTCAAACATTCTGAAATCATACTGAGCGCGAAAATGCGAACGTCAGTAAATTTTCAGTGCAGGTATCGAGATATTCGTCAGTGCACTTTGCGATCGGGCCCTGGTGCCGTTCTTTTATTCTACTTCGGATACATCCCTTCCCGTCGCACTTCTAAAACATTTCTAAACTTATGCATTAGTTGAAAAAGCTTGGTGGAAATTGTAAAATCCACAATTCGCGTTTCTGTTTTCCAAATGATTTTCCACCGCTTTTGAAAATGCGGCATTTTTTCCACCCGGCTGCATCTTTTTTTATGCCGTTCCTGTCCTGTTGTCCTATTGGTTCGGAAGCCGATGTCTGAATTGCGTTTCGCCCCCACGTTTCGAATGGTGGCTACCGCTGCATGGGCCTCGCAGCACAAATCAAGAGTGAAGTTCTGGGGATAATGTTTTTTCCATCAAAGGCAACTGAGAGTGCAACTTACGAATTGATAGATTGACCTTTCTGGAGCTCTCCGAAAGAGAATGTTTGCTTAAATTTTAAAGCGTATAGTGTGATATAAAAACTTGGTGATCCTAATTTCCAAAAACAACTCAGTTGTTAAACGGTTGAAAAATTTGTAGTTGTACTAAAAATTTGAATTTTTGCGTTTTGAAATTTCCCTAGATCCAGGCACCTGAAACAGCCAAAGAAACGACAAGGTAGAAACTTTCTTGAACAAATTACTGAAGAATTGATTCTTTCTTCGATCCTTCGCTGCTGAAAATTGAAGATTAAGAAAGTACGAATATGTCCCATTCGCATCTATCGCTATATCAGAGTTAAAAACACATATGTTCCGAAGAAAAAAAACATAAGTAAGTAACAATCCTCTCTCTAAATTCAAAATGCTTCATGCCCGCAACAAATATCGCAGTAAGAAAGTCAGTACTTACTACTATGCCACTCGAATTACTCAAAGTGCACTGGTTACGGCACAGATGGAAAATTTGTAATAGATGGCCAACTTGACCAGGCCAATATGGCATGACGGTCAGTCCTCACTTTACACGCTTGCGCATTGTGCGTCTTAAATACTATAGATAATACAACCTCATCTGTTATTGTAATGTCCACCCAAAAACGACTTTAATGCAAGCTACACAGTTACCCATTCCACTAACTTATCTATATCGTTTTGAAGTCCCTGGGCTTCAGCTTCATTATTTACAATTCGTATGACTTTAGCGTCATCCGCAAATTTGCTAACAAATGATCC
>JJRW01S0002508.1:60292-70896 GCA_001188405.1 Loxosceles reclusa
AGGAAAAGAGTTAAATATTTAAACTTCCCTGTAATTATTTAGAACTTGGGAGTTGCAGCCTAAAGAATGTCCCACATAACCCATACATATTCAGGTCTCTGGCAAACCATTTGAACAATAACCAGAATGTTTATTTATTTACCAGAATAATAGGAACCTACATTGCCAAAAAGCGCAAGAGGTATTTAAAGAAAAATAAACAATTGAAGTGTAAATCAATAAGTTTTGCTTGAAAAGCACAAAAAGAGCGAGCACGAATAACATCTTAAAGAAAAGAAAAGGAAAAAAAACGAAGAGAAAAGACAACACAAACAAGGTATACAGTAAACGATCCCCAGATAGTTCAAGATTCCGTGTAATGCTTTTGGTCACGGAAACAATCAGCATTTTTAAAACAAATATTTATTTGAAATCATGATAACCAGAGTTTGGGAAGTAATGCTGCAGAGGAAAAAGTCACTTTCAGAGCCATTTTAAATAATTACAGTCATATAACACGTACTCACATAGCAGTGAGGGAGAAATGTAATGTCCACCCACAAATTACTTCAATAATAGCTACCCAGTTACCTCGTTGGCGTAGTTTAAATGGAAAAGCGCTTCCTCCGGAGCTGAACGTTTCGGGTTGGAATCCCGGCTTCGACAACGTTTCTTTACAAAATGGCACTTACATACCCATTAGAGGGATAAGTGTAAGTTATGTTCTATGGTATAGAAGTTTCATATTCTTTTTGATATGCATATAAAGCTGATTTATGAAACCTGCAGACAAAATGATCAGGTAATTGTATTCAAAATCGAAATATATTACGATTTATTTCTACAAGAGCATTGCCGTAGATGTTACTTTAATTTAAGTGAGGGCCTGAGACAAAATAAATTGTTAATTTGTAATAATTAACGTCAAGTATCTTTCCTCATCTGAAACCTCAATGGTAACCGATAGTACTCTACCTTAGTTCAACAATGAAATCAACTAGCTCGAGGTGTATATACAATTACTACCTCATTCATTAAGTACCCGTAACATTAAAGGCTACAGGCATACCAATAGAAGAAAAAAGGTTGCCATGAGGAAAATAATTAACGAGGGCGGAGAAATGAAGCACTTTCGTGGTCAGTTGGAAGACAGATATTTAAGAGTTAGCTGATTCACTATTCTCTACAGGAAGTAGAAGACTGTAAAGTGATATTCTTACTTACTATTACTGGCAATGCAAATGTGCCTCGTGGTTTACTAATAGTCGCACTGTCAAAAATACAATATGATCTACTGCATGTCACTTTCCATTAAGTGACTTCGGCAGAGGAAATAGGAGGAATGTGCAATATCCTCTGTGTAAAAGATGAACTAAGTTGCACGATAAAAAAGGAATAAAATCCCTAAACCGAGATGGAAATAGGCAATTTCCTCCAGTGATTTTCCGAAAGTCGTTCCGAAAACACGTTTGCTACCCGTGATTTATTTTTCACTGGAGTCCACTCCAGGAGACACTGGAACGGTCGCAACAAGGGTTCTCTGGGGAAACGTCGAGATGCATAAAAGGGATTCGTGCCCAATAAGGAGGCGAAAAGAAAGGAAATAAAAAGCAGAATAGGCAATTGATTTCCCTCTTCTCAGAGTTGAGTAAAGTCTACAAAGGCTTCGTCTTTTCAATTGAGGTGCGTGCAGGTAGTCATTTACAAGCCATCCCTTTCGTGCTTCTACACGTTCTTACTTTTCGCAAGGCTAAATCATAAAATAACTGATAAAGAAACGTCGTAAGTCTGAGGGCCAAAAAGAAGTCAAGAATGTATACGAGTGCCCTATGCATTTATCGGTACATCTCTTTAATAGTGCTTCCTTCCCTTTACTTGTCCATCTCCGTAGGTATTCAAAATCATAAAAATGCGTTGAAACTACTCCACAAAATAGTTGCAACGCGTACTGAAATCCTTCAGCCGTATCAGGCCATTGCACCAAACAGCAGTTAGAAGGACTATAGAGATTTTAAACACAAAGTATGATCTTTAAAATTTGCAAATAGAACTTAGAATTCCACAAAATGAATGAAAGCAGAAATTTGGATAAGATACATCCCATAAATAGAAAACAAAATCAAGGAAACAAACCAAAACGGTAAAAGGCCATTTCTAAATGACACCCTGTGTATCATATGTATTTGTCCATTTATGGGACAGTGCTGCTTTTCCTTCCTCCATTTAGTATATAATGGAGTCAATTGGTATGATTTTCCTTTATGAAGTTGCTCCATTAAAGTGATGCTATTACACAACTGATCGCAGCTTGTGAGGAGCCCCCACAATAGATAGAGAGTAATAAGCTGCCGAGACACTCGTTGGCATAGCTAAATTGGTAGAACAACCTCTCTAAAGAAGGAAGGTGCGCGTTTATGTCCTGGTGTCGGAAAGAAGCGTTTGTTACAGCCTGCAAGTTTACTCAAGAGCCTAACGATATTAAGAGCGGCATGTTCCAGTTACATTTTATTTCTGTGATTATACACGTTTAGAGAATACTTTGGTGAGTGATATCACTTCTCAAGGGTAAAAGTAACTTCATTTTGTTTTCTGCCATTTTACTTGAGAGTCATATGCCAAATTAAATTAGTATCTATTTCTAATGTGCATGTCCCACATTTTACTTACCTTGCAGTTAAGTTCTGATTTTAATAGGGGTTTCTAACAAGCCGACATTTTGACGAGTAAGATTCGGATCTACGCTCCCTTCCCTTTGGAGTTCTCAGACATAAGCGCTAAGCCACACTGGGGGTTTAGGACTTTATCGTTAATATCTAAATGTTTTTGTGTGGGCATCCTGCATACCTCCCTAACCAAATTGAGAAAGGAAAATACACGCATGGTCTCAAAGGTGGGAACCGTAACAATTTATGGCACTTAACGTTAGGGAACCAATGGAACAAATCGTCTCTTTGACCGTGTTAAGATTCAAACTTAAACGCTTTGTATCTTGTGGTTGTTGCTTTATTTGCTACGCTACAATCACGGTACTCAAAATTTCAGAATATCAAGCGGAACCCTACAAATTTTCTTTTGGATAAAATGGGTTGCCGTGAGGAGGTTGATAAGATGCTTGACATGGTTTTTTTGTGTCTGCATTCTAGCTGGATGCGAGTCTGCTCCACGGGATGGGTTGCCCCAGCAACAGGGAAGTTACGACCCGGGACCATTATGTTTTTTGGGCTCGGTCCTCAAGACTTCTGTCCTAGAGATTCTGTTACGCGGCAAAAGGATAGTCCGGCAGAGCACACGTTAATCACTAACGCTCGCCGTCAGAGTAGGGGAGGATATGGTTCATTCAACAACTTTGCTGAGAACCCTGTTCCTCCTTGAGGGAAAAACCAACACAAGCAATTGCTATCAATGAGTTATCCAAAACCCATGACCAGAAGATTGCCCAGCATCTGCTCTCAAAGCAGATGAATCTGCGAAAGGAAATAAAATTTTAGCCTCTGCAAGCATGTTTCGCCTCACTGTTAATGAGGACTATCCTATTTTCGTGGTTCCTCAAAACGTTGATGTATACTGCAAAGAAAAAACTTTACTTTTGTCGACGCAGGGACTCGAACCAACGTCACCCCAGAGCCCCAAGGCGGCCGCTTTAACCGATTAAGCTACGCCGACGGAGTATTTCTGTTGCTTATTTTGAAGTCATTTGTGGCTGGACATTACAATACCTTTGTAAGAGATGAGGGGAGTAGGGTGGTAAATCCTCCAGCTTCTTACAAGATCCTCCTAAACCTCTTGTGGCCTACCGGACCCTAACGTGGGCTAAAATGGACCTATATCAGACCTAATTTGGGTTGTGGTGCGCTCACAGCTGCCTCCAGGCTTTTGATCCTAATGTATTGATCTTTAAGTAATAATTTTAGATAAAGTAATAATCAAAATTAAGAATAATAGCGCTGCAAGTGTTTTACATGCATCATGTTGTTTTCAATGTGTGGGATATATTTGTACATGTTTTCTGTCAATCGAAAGGCAATGTTTTGTATTGCCAAATGGTACACCTGTATGATATCTTTCAAGGCTCACCTTTTTGGTCAGTAAGGGGAGTTTTTTCCTAGTGGTGCTTGAATCATCGAGTGTTGCGCGGTAATATTGTGTTTGGCAAGGAGTTTTACCATTAACTTTCAAACAACAAACCAACAGGATGATACCATAAGAAAACAACTGGAAAACTTATATACGTGTATTTTTGTCGTTTGTACAGCCTACGTAAATCCAAATACAAGAGTAAATCATAAATAAAAGAAGAAGAAAGCGAAATGCAGAAGACACAAAAAAATGAAATAGTTTCAGAACTGGGAGACCATTTCCATTGCGTTTGATTAGCGAATTGAATTTCAGATAAATATCTACCCATTTAAGCTGACATATTTTGCAGTGAAAATGAAGAGAAAAAAATAGAAGAGGAAGTTCTCCATACGAAATAAAGGTGAAACTTATTTCCGAAAGGAAATGGAAAAACTCGAATATACGTATAAACGGTCAGCCAAAGAAAGTGACGTGCCTGTCGTAAAAAATGGCAATGCGACAGATAGCAATTCAACCCAGTAAGCTTGTCATTTCGAAAACTCAAACCATTGTTCAAAAAATCGGCGATGGTTTTTGATTTGCTCGGCTGTGAAGAGAAGTGAAGTATTACTCGTTTTAGTTTAAGTGACCGTATAGTGTGACGCTATTGACATTGCACACTAGATGAATTTGATCAAAAATCGCCCACTCAACAGGAAAAGAAAATAGAACGATTCAATAGAATGACTTTGAATAACTTGTGTACAAATGTTTGGGTCAATTTCGTCATATAAAAGATCAAAATACCGCTTATTTTTCTGGCACAACAAGCACAAACACCCCACACTGTACAATGCACATTGCTCTGAAATTTGCACATCGTAAAATGACATTTTTTGACGCACTTGTGTTCAGAAGTGCGAGAAAAGAAATAGCCTAAAAATGAAAAAGCAGTAAAGTTTGAAGTTTGAAGGTAAACCTTTTGATTGAGTGGAATGATTAAATTATGAGTGTGGGTTTTCTCAAGGATTATACAAACCACCTCAAATTATCTTCGTAGTATTGAAATATGCAAGTTCCAAAGGGTCGAAAAGTCTGCATCCACCACGTATACTGCCGAAGTAATGGTTCACGGTTTGTCCACGTTTTGTCCGCATTTGATACATGTTTGGTCTATACATAGTAAAACATATATGCGATCTATTAAAAGGAATTACATTGTCTCTATCGATGAAGTAAAGTATTGTACAAATCCAACTCAGCAAAGAAGCATGAAATAAAGACAATATAAAATACAAAGTTACAGAGCATCTTCGAAATATCAACAATCGACGCAAAGAAATGGAAGAGCGTGCAATGGTTATGAATTTTGCGTCCACAAATACTTCTCGGACGTTAGACACGTCATCGTAAAATCTGAGACAAATCGCTTATCCCTTCCTGAACAGTCTGCATTTTCTACCCTAGAACTGGGTCCTATGTCACTATCGAATTTACCTAATATAGTAGTCCGTGAACCGCTTTTCAAATGCATTGTGGCGTGACCTATAACTGGTTATTGCTGTGCACTCTTCTGCTTCTTGAGACGACTTTTAGTAATTCGACGATGGTGCACAACTTTCTAATTGACATTTAGCACCTCTCGTGGTTAGTTGACAGGATTAATTTGTGTACTTCCATATTTCGTCGCTACAGGATTTCGAATTGCATTCAATTGAATGTCATGGCCACTTCATTAAGGAAGGACTTAACGTTCATATAGCATTTATACGGAAGATTATGTTACCTAAGATTTATTCAATGACGTTTCCTTCATCAATATAAGGGTAAATACCGATTTCACTTTCCATCCTGAATAGTAAAGTGTATTGGGTTTGTTATCCTACTGGTTCGAACTATGGACATTTTCTGTTTCAGTGAGAGAAATGATGATGTGCCTTGCCCCAACGACAAATTAAAGTTGGTAAACCCTTTGTCACAAGAAAAGACTAAAGCTTCCATGTAGTATAATACACTTATCATGACAACATCTTGCTACAGTATATAGTATATGTATATGTATGTATTTCACCCAGAATGAAACTTGGTAGGTACGCGTGAGGTTGTGAGACACACAAACGATTCCGTTTGCACACTGGGTGGAAGCTATGTTCGCAAAGAAGGGCATGGTAGTTCTACCTGCCGTAGTGTATAAGATCATCTTGATGTGGGTGCTGGCTATTCCAACTCGTTCGCCTTGTTCAGAAGCAACACTTAGAAGTGTAGTATGTCTGATAGACAAGTTAGACAGCAAATCCCAAAGATGGATGCGATCGTCAGGGATTGCATCGTAGGGATGCGAAGCAGGGTGGCCATTCCGCCGTATTTATCTCCATATTTTTTGTGCGGTTTTAACAATAGTACGCTGCTTGCGGCAGAGAATGCAGCACGATCACACGGCACGCAGGACCCGGAAAACTGCCACTAACCACAAGAAGGGAGAACGGGGTGATACAATGTCGCGCCAGCCGCTGAGCACACCAACTGCCACGTTTGACGGCGTTCAGCGAGGATTCTTACTTTTTCTGCAGCATTCGATGAGTGTCACTACCAATTAGTTGGAGACATGGAGCAGGACTACAAGCACGTCGACCGATTCAATGAATATCCTTTACCAGCAGGAAGGTCACCACAGACCGCAATGGTGTTGAGATCAAGAATAAGTGAGAACTGCCGAGTTGCAGCAGGTTATCTTTGGAGATGAGTCCCGCTACATTCAGGATGCCCACGACTCATCTGTGTCTGGATGCAACTAGCCCAGTGCCAAGTTTAACGGTTTATTGCCACACGTTTAGACGGCCTTCTTTGAAATACAAATACAAAATTTAAAGTTGTCTACAAGCGAAAGCCCACCACGGCCGACCACGTCGAAGATCCAGAAAACAACGGAGAATCTCCCCACCGTCCAAATTGGGGAACAGGGTTCCTTCGTCACTACAAACGAATATACAGAAGGAATAAAGGAACCAGTATCGCATGGAACAACTCTATACAAAGATATGTATACAAAATTAATATTCGGCGAACGAACACGTTTGAGAAAATAATAACGGTCAAATAATTTTCATATTCGAAATTACTTCACATATGGCTTTAATTCATGACATGTTATTAGAATTTTCGCTTAATATAGCACCTCAACTGTTCTATGATTGTACGAGTCCTCATTCAATTTTACTTTTCACTTTCTATTAAAAACATTGCCCTCACTTGTCAATCATTGTACGACCCAATTCGGTTTTTTATAGCTTTTCAATCTTAATCAATATTCCGCCCCTCCCCCCATCACTTTCATTTCTGCACACTTAATAATTTTCATTTTGTATACCAACCGTTAACATACTATTACTGCAACACTTTGCCATATGTAGAACCTTTAATTACTTTTTCCCTGAAATTTGCTATTTTTTTAAATATTCATACAAAAATGTAATTCCAGATAGATCCCATAGTGCATACAAAAAGCTGCAGACTATAGTGCGTACTATTCCATTCATGTGCCACGTAGATTTAGCTAAAACGAACTGGCATTGCTTTCACACAACCTTGCACTTAGTGCTCCTGTAGAAATATATAATTACGATCTTTCCCATTCCTCGCTCACACAAAATTTATAGGGTTTACAAAATAATATTTGGCACTGACATTCTCATAGGGATAAGAAAGCTATTGTGTGCGAAAATGTGAAGTTGCTGGGCCAATTGTCTTGTCAGATGGTCGTGACAAAGGCACAGACTCTTTTATTATTGAAGTTAATTTGGGATTTAAAACATATTTATCCAAGAATGCCATTTTATCGTTTTGCAAAGAAAATGCATTCCTCCATCTTGAAAAGTAATCACACTGATCACCTTACTTTGTGTATAATTGAAATTTCAGTGCAAGATAAGATGCATCACCTTGTTCTTTATTCGAGCAATCCATTAATGCAGGAAATCAGCAGACGTATCGTTTAAAGAGAGTTTCACTGAATACCCAGTACTTTCACTTGAATAAAGTAAGGAATGAACAAATTACTGCGAACAAAAATAGAGAACAAAGTAGAAGCATAATCTTTATGATTGCAGTTCATAAATAGTATCACTGAATACCCAGTACTTTCACTTGAATAAAGTAAGGAATGAACAAATTACTGCGAACAAAAATAGAGAACAAATTAGATGCATAATCTTTATGATTGCAGCTCATAAATAGTTTCTTCGCAAATGACTGGGAAAATGCACATAGGCCTGCAACCAGTGTTGTGAAACTAAAATTTTTAATAAGGAGATTCACGCAGATAAAGAACTTAATCCTATTTTCCGCTTTGGGCTAATCTACATTGGCAAAGCTCTTTCAGAATTTAAATTAGAGTTTAAGCAGATGCAAGTTAATAAATCCTGTTCCTGTGCATTGACTGTGCAATTAATGGATACGGGGGTGTCGTGCAGGATTAGCGAAACGATTACTTGAAATGATATTAATTTGCCGGACGTGGTTAATAATTATTTACTTTCCAGAGCTACAGCGAGATTATATCTTTGTTTCGGGAAAGCACAATTTGTTCTCGTATAAACTTCAGTGAAATGTCGATACTTTGTTGCAGAAAATGTATTTGAAACATCAAAAGACGAAACGGGAAATGATGAGCATGGGAAAAGATAGATTGCGTGGTTATTCGTCAGAAAATTTCCGAAATAAATCGATTCCTGCCGAATAATTAATGAGAAACTAGCGAATTCGTATTTGCCGTATCTTTTAATTACAATATCTTTCTACGTAAAATAAAAAAAATCAGTCTGCAAAGTGGATATGAAGACTCTGACTTCTCCAACACTGGCCTTTAAATACGTTAGGCAGCCAGAAATTTAACGGCACCTTCCCGTAAAATGTGACCTAAAATGAATTTTTTTGGAAAAATATTGTTGTAATACTGCTTAAAGTTTCGTTCGGACGGTAAATAAGTACTTCGACGTGCTAGTTATAGTTCACTCTAAAATCAGGTTTGAGCATATCTCATTTGCTACAGAGAGCATCCAAATTAGAATTGGGTGCCGGACCTCGTATTTCTGGGTAAAAAAGTACAACTGCACTGATATTTGTAAAAACAGCGCGGTGAAAACACAATATCAAGAATTGTGCTCTTGCATGAGAGTGTGAAATAGCATGCGAGAGCGAAACATCTTCTAAGAAAAAAAATAAGAAGCGTGGGATCACAGAGCTTTACAGAGTACATATCTCACTGTGCGATCATGCCAACGTAATTTCTACGGTTTGGTCCCAGGAAATAACCACTTGTAAAGTGAAAATATCACCACTCAGATGACCAGGTGAAAATTGCAAGTCAACGATTTTTATCAAAATTGGACGGGTATTCTTCGTAAAAAGCGTGGAAAAACTCGTGTTACGCTTGGGCAAATGCTTCAATAAAGGTGATGATAACTTAAAAAAATGGCTTTTGTGTGGTAATTTTATGTCAGTAGAACATTGTTCTATATGTTCTATTCTATATTTTTTTCACCAAAGCACTAACATTTTTGATTTATTATCGTATTGTAAGGTTCTCCCACAAAATACCCGTCAGCGTTGGTTAAATGGTAAAGTGGTCACTCCGGAGATCACAGATCTGGTGGTCCGAATCTTGGCATCGAAAAAAAGGGTACGTTTACTTAATAATGGCATCCGAACGTATAGACAGGACAAGGACGCAGCCGTTAGGAGCACCACTCAACGTTATGTCGAGGTCCTGACCTCTTTCTCAACGTGGTGGAGGGTGTAAGGTTCTCCGGACAAAAGACTTCGATAATAAGCTGCGCGGATACCTGTTGACGTTGCTCAAATGGAAAAGAGGTCTCTATGTAGCTGACGGATCCTTAGGTTCGAATCTCGGAGTCAACAAAAGAGAAACATTTCTTTCCAATAGTTACTTGTCTTTCTTAATATATGCAAAAGTTGCTCATGGTATGACAGCAGCTGCAATTTGATCCATATCTGTTTTAAAATCTATTTACTATACAGTTCCATCTGTTATACAGTTACTGATGTATATTTTTGTTCCTCTATATAATTTCGCTCTACTGCGGTTGTACTGTGATATTTGATCCTTTCTCTGAACAGCGTAGTATTCTTGCTCGCCAGGCAAAGACGACTTGCAAAGTTAAATGAGGGGCACGCGCGAAAAAGTTAAAATAAAGTAAAATAGAACATAATAAAATTATTATGTAAATCCTTAGCTTAAGTACGTATATTCTCGCACATCATTTATGAATACTATGAATCGCAAACTACGTACATTTTTCGCTGTAAAATAAAATACATTACATTTAGTACTTAGATTTGGGCAGAAGATTTAACTGCCTTCTTCAGACTACATGTGACTGTAGTCTGGTCTGTTGCACTGTGAAATCTTGGCTGGCAAACAGCATCGACCTGCGAGGAGAGTTAATTGAGTGCTCCGGTTGGAAGGACTGATTGCTTCTAAGAATCTGGAGGGAGTGTTGAGAAGGAACGGTGGAGAGATCATTAACATGAAAACGAATATCTCTCTCTCT
>JJRW01S0002509.1:91623-101753 GCA_001188405.1 Loxosceles reclusa
GGTGGATATTACAACTTATCCGTAGATTGGTTTGTTGGAGTTTAACGGCACACGTCTTTACAGGTTGCTGTGCCATTATATGTGCCAAGCACAAGGTGATCACGGTGCACTATGTGGCTCCGTGATAACCTTGTGTTTGGTACAGCATGGCCTTTACAGACTCTTGTGCGATTAAACTTCAAGTAGCCAGCCAGCCAACTAACATATTGACAGATGTCCCTGCTTCTCTGGGCACTTGAGTATTTATTTACTAACGTTATTCTCAAGCAATAATTGGGAGAAAAAAATTAGATGCAAAAAGAGGAAAAAAAAAATTATATGAGAGAAAATAAACACCTACAGGTTACTGACACCTGTCTGCAACGTGAACGTCTTCCTTTCAGTTGGATTGTCACAGTAGTATGACGTGGCCTTGATTTAACGAGCTTTTGAATTACGTAGGTGGATCAGATAGAAAAGGTTACTGAAGTCGTAATTTAAACGCAAATGAATTGATTTAAATAATTTTCGACAGGTAAGGTCAATAATAGAAAGCATTTGTTGACCGTGTAGTTTCCGCCGCTGTCTCTTTATGATGCGTAGAAACCATTTAAAATGATGAGGGCTTTCCAAAAGCTATCTCTCTTTTACGGAAGTGAGAGATGTTATAACCGATTTTTATGGTCTAAGAATATGTCCACAGTTGAAATTCACCATCAACTGGTTCAACCTTATGGTGAAAGCGTCATGAGCAGGTAACACGTCAGAAATGGTTCCGCTCATTTTAGTCCAGCAGTGGTCAGCATCGATAACGAAATCAACGGATGACCACATTCATCCACAAGTCAAAACGAATTGTCCCAAAGGGACTGAAGAATAGCTTTGCGGGATATTGCATTCGAACTAGGACTGAGCTACGGCATTGTTCAACAGTTTGTGTGTCGATGTTTTGCGGTATGCAAAGTTTGTATCAGTTGGTAGCCGAAAATCTGAAGGCCTAACGATTGATGGCCAGTTTTTCTCCGTTTTCTTCGGAGTGGCAACACTTTCTCGATCGCTTTGTGACTTGAGACGAGACGTGGCTTCATCCTTTTGTTCCCACCTTGGAGCAGAAGATTACTAGTGGAAGACAGATGTCTCAGTGGTGATGTCGACATGGTGATTTCGAGAAAAATAGGTGTATTGTACTTCTTTTTCATTTCCTATAGTATAATTCATTTGTTATTCAGGTATTTTTCGTTTTTTATAATTGGTCATGTAACCTTTCCCTGCCTTACTCTCGCACTGTATTGGTAGTTCAGAGGTCAAATTTATTTCGAGTCCAATGAAAAATTACAATAACTTTCAGTTGAACATAGTAATCACTGTTGAAGTGCTGATATTTACACCTAATCCTAATACAAGGAAAGGTAACAGGCTGCGACGCCCCTAAGTAACATTTATACACTAACAATACATATAAAGGAAAATAATAGAAAAAGAAAAAAGCATTATCACACACACAGATAGATATTGTTTATTTACAAGAGCAATATATGTTTACAAAATCATATGAAAACAATATATCATAGAGACTAAAGATTAGTACCATTAACTAAAACACACTATAAATTGGAACCCGAAGGAGACCCGAAAAGGCGTCCCATTTACTGGGATCCGTCGATAAAGAAATATTAATCTACAAACATCCTTTTTAAGGCATTTTTAAATAGTTGAATTGAAATTCATTGTCGGCCGTAGCCGGCAATTCGTTCCAAAGGCCAGTGTCCCTAGAAATTGCACTATATTCGAGTAGTTTGAGAGTTGATCTTGACAGCGGTGGAAATGCGGTGACAGCAGATTCGACCTACTTTTGGCTTGTCCTACTGCTGATTTAGATGATTTCCCCACGAAAACCTTCTTCGACTGACATTTGTTAGAAGATTTTAAGTCAGTTAAGCGGAGTGAAGAGCCCTGAATCAAAAAGGCTCGTCCAGCTGAATTCCTCTGAATCAAAATTGCGGTCCTCTATTTAGTCCTTTATATCGCATTGGCTTTATTGCCTGGACGACAAAGTTGCTAAATCCATTAACATGCCTGTTTCGGGCAGACGAATTGCTACATCTATAATGAAAACACCCAAACAGAGCGCAATAAATTTTGAATGACAACAAGGGACAATAGTCACAATTGTTGCCTAGGTCGTTCGCTAGATGCGAGCAGGGTATATGTGGGATACAATTGAAACATCAGTGAATAGCAGGATGCTACCACAAGGGAACATTTGAGAATTTCGAACCATAATCCAGGAAACATGGTGCACACTAATAATCTAAATCTCACATAATCCTATTTCAAGGGGGGCAAAAAACTCGCTGCTAACATACGAATTTCTAATTCTGAATTGCGGCATGTAAACGAGCTCGTGAATTTTTGGGCCTAATATTGCAGAATAATTTAAAGTGGGATAGTTATATTGAAAATATCAGGCAAAATCAACAACACAGTTGCCCAGCCCTTTTAACACCGAAGAATTTACATAATTTATATTAAGCTATGATTTTAGTTAACTCCAATTATTGTAACTTATGGTGATGCAGTACTACGAAGACTACAGCGTTTTTTCCATAACAAAGAATAATATAAATATCAACTCACAATCGAACTGTTCGTTGTATTAAAATATTATCTCTATCAATCGCCTAATTGATTATAAACTAGCAATTTTGTTATTCAGAATAATAATAAATGGTCAACATGAGAAATATTCACTGAAAATGCAAGTCCGTACGCGTAAATTAGATACTAATAAATTGAAAAATCAACGTTAATCGTAAGTTTCTAGTTAGTTAGTTGTTGACCTAGGTTTCGATGGCATTCTTAGCCATCTTTCTCAAAACAATGAAGCGTACTAAACGATGTTACCTACACACGTGAGAAACTTACCTGCGTAGGTAACATTGTTTAGTACGTTTAGGCTCAGGATGCCATCGAAACCTAGGTCAACAGTTAACTATAAACTTACGATTAACGTTGATTTTTCAGTTTATTAGTATCTAACATGAGGAATACTTTTCACTAACAGCAAGACGTGAATCCAAATACATAATATGCATATAAGTATAATGATTTATTTCTGTGATTCGAATATTGGATGTGAATTTCCTTCAACTTTATGAATAAAAATTATAACATCAACTTCAGAAAACAGCGTAAGGGCGTAAGCTATTGCGAAAGTACGAAATTGTTCTGAACAGAAGCTTAAATCTAGTTAAGAGGGCAAGAATTGCGGAGGCGGCGAGCTTCGAATGAGCAATACGTAAACGTTTGTGTTTGCGCTAACTGCGAGACTAAAATGTCAGAGCTGTCACTTTATTGACAACGGCACAGCAACGATGTCACTTCTTTTACTCACGAACTTTTACTTCACGGATTTTTTTTCTACTGTTATATTTTGGAAAGGAATTTAAAGTTCAAGCGTACACTCTTCTTAACTTAAATCACTGCAATGTGAAACTGCCGGCAACAAGGCGGATTTGTCTCGATAAAAGATTGAAAATTTATCTGATTTGTGCCTCTTTGGTCTAATAGTCGAGGCGTTTCTGTACTAAAGGCAAAACCCGGGTTCAATTTCCAGCAGGGGCAGAAGTTTGGTATTTGCACAGCGCTCGCGGCAGCGGAATTTGGAATGAGAATTTTTGTTTCGAACTGTGATGAGCTGTCGACAATTTATGGTATGAATTTTAATTGCTGATTGGTCCTTGATATCACCAATTCTAAGACTCGCAAACTCCTTTTGAATTCGTTGGTTCTTTACTAAGGAGGAGAAGGTGTCGGTTTCTGAGGTTCTCGAGCTATTTTGTCTTCCTTTTTTAACGAATTGTTTTTTTGCAGCATGACTTTTACAAATCTTGGTACACTCAAAATTCGCGAAGATCAAACCAGGCGGGTTACCATACATGTTTGTAAAGGGAAAATGTATATCTTCCACCTTCTCTCCCCGCTTTTGAAGCAGACGAAATTTGTCTTTCAACCAATCTGTGCAAGCTACAGTGCGTTTGGTCCGTCACATAGTGAAAGAATAGATTCCTTAATCACAAAAAATCGGAGCTTTTCCATCGTGGTGAGGCAATATTTAGTATACACGTATATCCTTACTCAACAATATTTAGAGTAAAAATGTAGAAGAGAGTTGGAAAAATAAAAGAAATGCGAAAAGAGGAGTCCGTAATTTTTCATAACATAGACAAAACTAATATCCTTTCTAATGGAACATAAAGTACGCTTATATAAAATTAAATAACTCGTACAGAAAGTATAAACTTAACAAGTAAAAAGTTATGCATGAAGTGACAAATTGACAATAATTTCAACATCAGTGCTATGCACCAGTCACTTCAAGTCACTCACAAAGCCATATAAATTGAGTGCTTGCCATTTAGTGAGCACGGGCAGTGACGTGACGTTCACATGCTGCCCTGCGAGGTACACTTGGTATGTTGCTTGACAGAGCATGGGCCTGTGCAATTCCTTGTGCCATCAAATTCACGAAAAGTGGAACTGTTTTGCTAACACTACTTTCATTCATTTAATTTGACAGAAGAATCATCAATCCTCGTAGAATAGGAGCAAAAAACAAGAAAATTCAATTAACCACACAAGGTGTGAAAAATCGCTTACGATAAAGAAAAGAAAAAGGAATAACCCAACACCCAAGCAGCAGTCTGGAAACAAAACTCGCAACGACTAGCTAACGATGATACAATATCAGAAAACGAAAAAGTGTCACAGAGTCAGAAAAAAAAAAAAAAAATACGACAGCGAACGCGTTTGACTGAGCAAAACCATAAAAACTCAAATGACCAACTCCATAACTTTTTCCAAACCAAATCACTCTAAGAATCGCGAAGTAATCACTTTACAATCGAGTAACACTCGCGGGCAGAGTTCTAATAGGATGTTAGTCACTAGCGCCTTCCGAGTGCGAATCCGTGACGTCAGAGGCTGTTTTCGTTCTTTTCAGACGTGAATAGCACCCATGGTTAAACAGATCTTCGCTGTCGTCCTAATTTGCAACGAGTAGGAAAGGAGTATGGGAGGAAGTAAATTTAAACATTTTGGCCAAAGATTATCCAATCAGTCAACGATAGGGAGAAAAGGCAACTGAGCCACTGTGGCAGAACGCATTTATCCCAAGAGGGGGAAACGCACTAGTGAGGTTCCATAGAAAGCTCAACACCAGGTTATCAATGCTAGAATCAAGTAACGGGAAGAATCAAAATATTTCGATCTATATAGTTATCTTTGGGTGACAATGATATGAAACAAATTTCTGTTGCTAAGCAACCACGAAAATCTTTATAGGTGAACTTGTACCATACTCGATACCAGATTAATTGTTTACGATCTTCGCAGAAGAATGACCATGGATCACGATCATCATTTTCAACATGCAAATGCGTTACAAATGGGATATTATAGCAGTTATGTAAATGCTTTCACCATACTGGGTAAGTAAGTGTAGAGAGGACAAAACGGAAATATAAATGTACAACACGAAAATTATGTTGAAGTTTTCAACGTCTCAACACGAAAATTATGTTGAAGTTTTCAACGAATTACTGTTTTAAGGGTTATAACTCATTGCATTTTCTCTCAGTAATCATAATTGTTGCAGTATAGCTCTAACTTTACAGATTAATATACCATTATTAAGATTCAATTCTTCATTAATACAATAGATTCTTAAGCCTGCAAATGCTGTTTTTTCAGTCGTCCTATGATTTGTTACATAGTGTAAGGTTCATCCCAGGAAAGACTTCGAAATAAGCTGCTCAAATACACGTCGGTGTAGCTTAACTGGTAAAGCGGTCACTGTAGAGATGACGGATCCGTTGGTTCCAATTCCGGCGTTAACGTAAGGCAAGTTTTCTTTACAAATGGCTCCCGAACTTATGGACTTAAACTAGTGGCCAGGGACCCAACCGTTAGGTCCACCATTCGAGGTCAGGTCGATACCCTGACCTCTCTTTCAAGTGGGGAGGGGATGTAATGTTCACCCCACAAAAGACTTCGAAATAAGCTGCCCAAATACACGTCGGCGTAGCTTAACCGGTAAAGCAGTCACTCTAGAGATGAGTGATCCGTTAGTTCGAAACCCGGCGTCGACATAAAGCAAGTTTTCTTTACAGTGTTGTGTAAAAAAACCTTTTTATTCATACCCATTGTAGTTCCGATGTTGCGTATATACGGCATCAAATGTATAATATTTGTTTGCATGCATTTAAGGTGGCTCGGACGAGTCGGGTTCTCTTGAGTGGAACCTTTTCCAGGGCTCCTCGGATGCTAACTAAATATCAGATAAGATATATGGATATTTATTTTGTGTAAAATGTATTGTATGGATGGCATTTCGAAATAAATTTATTATTATAAATTAGGAGTGACGTGGAGGTGTATATGAGTAAGATCGTATTATGCCCCGCATAATAAGATTTTTTGCTTCTTTTGCGAATTAATTCTTGTACACTCATCATCGAAAAAAAAAGTTGCATCCAAAAGAAAGGTACCGATATGAGAATGAAACTTAGTGGGTAGGTGTGAGATTAAGAGATACACTAAATAATTCAGTTTGCGCACTCGGGCACGCAAGTGACGTCCTCAAGGAGAGGCGTGGTAATTGAACATGGGCCGTAGTGTATAAGGTCGCCCTGGTGTGCGTGCTGGCTATTCGAACTCACGCGCATGGTTCAGAAGTAACTCATTGAAGTGTTAGTGTGCCTTGGAGATCCGTACAGCTGGATGCGTTCGATAGGGATCGTATCATAGGGCCGCGCGAAGCGGGATGACATTTCGCCGTATTGTTCATCTTATTGGTCGTATAGATGCTACAGTAGAACGCTGCTGGTGGCTGTGGATAGAGGAAAGTACGTACACAAGCCACTCAGGATCTGGGACTGGATCGCCATAAACCACAAGGAGGGGGAAAAGGCGAATTGTTCGATAGGCGCAGAGCACTCCAACTACCATGATTGCAGACGTTCACCAAGCAGTGGTACCCTCCTTGCAACATCCGGTGAATGCTAGTACCATTGACAGATGGCTACACGACACAGGACTACAGGCACGCCGACCACTTCGACGACTGTCCTTAATCCCAAAGCAACGTCGACAAAGACTGCAGTGGTGTCGTGACAGACTGTCATGGAATCCTGCCGATCTGTAGCGTGGTAATCTTCAGTAAAGAGTCCAGCTTCTGTCTTTGTGCCGTATCTTCCGTCTTTGTGACCAACGCATCCGTGTGTGGAGGCATCGAGATCAGCTCCAAGATGAACAGTTTATTATCACACTGATGTCATGGTGTGGGGTTGCGATTTCGTACAATGTCCGATCACCCTTGGCCTTCATAACGGGCACTTCGACAGCCCAACGGTCCTTCTGTGAGGTCTTGCAACCAATAGCTGTGCCTTTGCCAACGCCTACGCTTTTTAATCTCTTTTTAACAAGAAAACGCAACACACTACGCACACCGCTGCCGTTTCTACAGCTTACCTAGACGCCCTGGTTACGAGGCCATGGCCTGCCGCATCGCCAGACCTCTCCCCAACAGAAAATGTCTGTGATGCTACTGGCCACTTTAATACCACTCCACCCCTGACACAAAATCTGTAGGAAGTGCGAAAGCATCTTCAAGCTGCACGGGATGGATTATATTGGAGCGCAGTATTAGGAACCTCTACAACTCCATATCCCGACGCCTGGCAACTTGTGTTCTCCAACATGGTGACCCGACGCCATAGTGAGTGACATTTCGTTTGCCTGTGCAGTCCACTAAATATTGCTTCTATGGGTCTCATTTTGTAATCATTTTTTGTTCTCGATTGTTTCGTTTGTCCCAAATAGCATTGCAATCTGACATTTCCTTGCGGGTGTAACATTTTTTTTCTGAAGATTAGTGTATTACTCTTAGAATCATTCGCTCATTAAAATTTCCTTCTATACTTGTGTAGTTTGCTGGTCTCGCTACTCAAATTAATGTTTTTGAGTTTTTCCTAAGACTTATATATACACAATCTAATTATCTCCTGTCAAATAAAAATTTTTGGGTGCTATATTGCACCGAAATATAACCCAAATTACGGCTTACTGACGGGAGATAGATAGTTCTCCGTCACTGCGCTTTCTAATGTTAGCACGTACATTAATTGTTTTGTTGGGGAGGGTAGGGTAGGGGGACTCATTTGAGTTTTATCGGAAAAACGAAATTGCTACCGACTGTGGCATATCCGTTACTACAACCATGTGCGTATTTTAAACGGCATTTTACTTTACATATTAGCAAATTAATATTCTTATCATGGGTATGTCCGTTTCAAAATGCGGAATTCTAAGCCTCCCGAAAGATAACCCCTTCACTGCTCGTAATTGTTTCGTCCTTGATGCGAGTAACAGGAAAAGGTAGATTAAACCCTGTTAGACCCTCCCACCCCAATTTCTTTATTCATTGACTCTAGTTGTTACTTCATTCTCTCTAATGGCCCCTTTGGACTCTTTTCAAGGATTTGTCGTTTTGTCGTACGAGCACTGAACAATCACCGGGAAAGAACCAGAAACTCCATTGCCTTTCTTTCATGCCTTTTCTTTTCTTCACATTTATATTTCTTGGTTTACGATCCGTAGCTTTTTTTTCCTCGTCGACATTGTGCATTTACGATTAATTGTCTCCTTCACAGCGTCGTCCTTGTGCATTGGAGTTTGTAGCGTGAGCGTGACGTCACGCACTATGAACTAAATCGTCTGCGATTTTTCAATGACAGTAAACAATTTCCGAATGCTATTAACGATATAGTTTGCGAAATGAAGTGAAGAAATAACGTGTGTTATAAATTCATCGTCAGGAAATAAAAATGCAACTAAGTGTTAAAACTTTACATCTGTATATATTTTATGCAGTTTCCCGATTTTAAAATTTGCGTAATCTGATTTTAAAATGGGTTTTCCGTACTATTTTTCATGTCTCCATTTTACACCATCATCATATCGTGGGTGCGTTCAAAATGTTTGGACTGCATCGTGTGAATGAAAATTTTAATCAGAATTTCAGGTCATATTATCTTGGAAGGTACGACACATAGTATTGGTTATTGGTTTATTATATACAAACCATCATCAAGTGTGTGTGTTCTAGTTTCTTTTATGTCAAAGACGATGATTTCGACATCTGTATTCTCAGAACGTAAGAGTCGCATATATTGGCGCTATGGAAAAAAAAATTGAACTAGAAAGTTTCATCTTCAGGAACGCCTGAAATTTGAAAGAGCAAAACGAAAGTTTGCATAAAATATTATATTACTACTCCAAACTAACCTTCATTTAATAAAGGTAGCTCCTTTGCTGAATGAGAAAGGCATTAGTTTATGATCTGTTTTCTTAGAAGAATACGGATTTAATCTCAGCTTAATATTTTCTCTTCGCGCAGAGTCGGTTGAAAATATATTTTCTTAAAAGGTGATAATAGTTTTTGTCCTCTCGAAAACGGGAATCTTGGTCGATTTCCATTTATCGGAAACTCGAATCCAATAGTAAGAAAAGTTGAAACGCTGATCTTAAACAAGCTACGCGTCTCCGCCGCAAACTTCCGTTTCAAATAAAATTATTTATTGCTCGTTAAGTGAAGTAGCAAAGGCATATTCTGTGTAGCACAGCATGATCTCTGGGTTTTAACTTTGGTATCTGTGGTGTCTCGATGAATCTTGATAAGTGTACGTGTGTGTAGAGGTTTATTGGACGTAGTACGCTTTTGAAATAGCAGGTAAAGCATAAGAGTCTTTGGTTTCTCTTCCAAAATCATCCCAGTTGCTGGTTGTTTACTGCTATTCACACCAGCAAGAATAATTTTTATTGCAAGCTCAAGGTTTGCAGTCGTTGCGAGTTCGCATTAAGTTTGCGAGGTCCATTTGACGCACGTATTTACAGTCATTGCATCGCCCTAAGGATTTCTAAATAGCGCGTAACGTAGACGCTATTTTGTATCTCGGCACACGTGTAGGGTGGGAGGAATAAGTGGCTGAACCATTTTTAATTTCAGAGTCACTAGTGCACACAATCATTAATTAAAAGCAACTTTAAGTCCTATAAGATCTACTGAAGATATTGCACTAATTATTTCATTA
>JJRW01S0002517.1:24053-34414 GCA_001188405.1 Loxosceles reclusa
ATTTGGAATATCTTTTGTAAATATTGGTTTTAAAATGTTATTTTGTAAATAACTAATTAGTTTTGACATCTCTACTTTTCGTATCTTTAGTTTGTCATTGTGGTAAAATCTAGCAGCAATGAGGCATTCTTTTCTGAGCCTTTGCTTGGATTCACTGAAATAAAGTTCTGGCATTTGTTTCCCCCAAACCTTACAACAAGTGACTCGTTTTCTGTGACAATGATCTCAATACATTCATCTCTAACACAGCTATTTATCTCTCTACTACTTTTCACTGGGTAAATAATTTTCAAAATGCAATTTGCTTCCAGCAATATGTTTAGGTAGAAGATGGAGAACATATTACACGCCTTTTTAAGCTAAATTATTTTTAGTTGCTGCAGTCGTATTTAAGGATTTAAAAATTTTTCATTGAGGCAAGTTTTTTCTTAAACTTGAGTTTTAACTTCCGCAGTACCTTTTGTGCCATTGGTTTGGTATCCTCTTACCAGTTGAAATACATTGCGAAACATACAGTGGGTGTAAAAACTATTTGCACACCTAACTTGTTCCTGATAATGCGTGCAAAAACAAATCAAATGAAATACAAACTCTGCAGGATCATTTGAATGCTGCTAATGAACAATATCGAAACAATAATGTCCAAAAACCAATCGCAATTTCATCAAAATTCTAAACAATCAAATTTGAAAGCCGCAAAAGTATTTGCACATTAAAGAAAAACGTCCAAAGAACAAAAGTTAATATTTTGTGTGGAGACCTTTAGCATCTATTATAGATTGCAGCCTTTGCTTCATGGATAACAAGAGATTTGCAGTTGTTTGAGGCTTAATTTTGTCCCATTCGCCCTTTACTACCCTCATGAGGTCTGTTTTATTGGAAATGTGATTTTGAATTTTCAAATCCAAAATACGCCATAAAGTTTCTGCAACATTTACATCCGGAGTTTGGGGAGGTGTAATTAGTCTTGTTTCAAAATTGTATAACAACATTCTTGTTTAATTCTGGCAGTATGTTTGGGGTCAATGTCTTGTTGAAAACTAAGGTCTTGAGAAAGTCTGAATTTACTAGCACCACTATGTAAATTATCACATAATATTTTGATGAACGCCCGGGCATTCATGTTACATCAATAAACTCACCGATCCATTATATGCCATGCAGCCCCACAACATCACATGTCCACCGCCGTGTTTCACAGTAGAACAAACGTTTCTCGGATCAAGTTCTGTCTTTGGTTTATGCCAAACAGTTTTGCGCCCATCCGCTCCAAACACATTACTCATTAATCAGAAAGGATCACCGACTTCCAAACATCCAAAGGCATATTTATATATGTTTTTGCAAACGTTAATCGTTTTAATCCATTGGTTTTACTGATGCAAAGTTTCTTTCTGGGAACCTTCCTGTGATAGCCCGCATTACGTAAAACATTTCTAGCGGCAGAAACAGAAATTTCGTGACCTGTTGTTTCCTTGATTAAATTAGCGCAAGATTGAGCACTTGTTGTTGGTTTCTTCCGTACTTCTCGGATGATATGGGGACAATCTCTTTCACACAACACTTTCGGACGTCTAGAACGTAGTCGATTGTTTTGGATTCTTCATACCTTTCAACATACCGTTCGGTATGTTGTTAAAGCATACCGAACGGTTGAAAAGTACTTCCCAACCTGTGTACTAATATCCCGATAACTGAATACCCGACGAAGAAGAAGAATGAAGACTAATGATTGAACTTCGTTCAAAAGCACCAAGTTCTTGTACTTTCGGAGACATCATGTATTTCCCATTCACGCAAGTAACAATACTGAACTTGCAAAATATCAGGTGGATGGTTTTTATGTGTACTATACGTTCCTCTTGTCATGTAACCTATTTTCCTCTCCCACAGATCACAACAAATTTGCACATGCGACTGAATCGTAGTCAAAAATCGAAAAGTGCAAATACTTTTGCGACTTTCAAATTTCATTGTTTAGAATTTTGATGAAATTATAGTTTCTTTTTGGACATTATTGTTTTGATGTTGTTTATTAGCAACATCCAAATGATCCTGCAAAATTTGTATTTCATTTGATTTGTTTTTGCACGCATTATCACGAACAAGGTAGGTGTGCAAATAGTTTTTACACCCACTGTATTTCTTCCTTACATTACTTCCTTATATTACCAATCGTACCTACAGAAATTTTTATTCCTCATTTTTACACAGCTTTCGTGTAACAGAGTAATAGTATTTCCCATTAACAAGAGAAAACACGTCTTTATTTCCCCTTCATTTAGACCCAACGTTCTTTCAGCAGGTTGTTTAGATTTCGTATCATAATCAGTTGCGAGGTTCATTTTCCACTTGAATAGATGTTTCTTATATTTACTTTTTAACTCAAAACCGTTCACAAAATACATCAACACCATCTTGTTGAATGAAAATTAGCCAGCGCAATCAGTACCCCAACTTCAAAAGAGATGATTAGCAAAATGTAGGTATTGTCACCAACTAAGCTCGACATCTGTTGTTGGAAAAATTTTTGAAACAATTAATAATGCTTTTCTAATGATTTCTCTTTTTTGAATACAATTGACTGATGACAAATTTGCAACGTGGATTAAGTAAGAAACAAAATATCGTGTTCCACAATCAACCAATCTCAGACTGCAAAAAAAGCTTTTTTAATCTTACGATTTATTGAATAGAGGGGTTAGATTGGTGTAATAGAGTTGAAATCATTTACTTTGATTTTCAGAAAGCTTTTGATAAAGTATACCATGGAAAACTGCTTCTGAAACTTAAAGCGGTTCGGTTTTGGTTGTAAATTACCTAAATGGAAAAGTAATAGTTAGAAAAAACCGAAAGCAAACGTGTCGCCATCAACGGTAAATTCTCTGAATGGACTTTTGTTGCAAATGGTGTACCACAAAGATTGGTTTTGGCTTCGCTGCTTTTCCTAGTTTATGCAAATAATTCATAGGAGATAAAATAATTTATTAGCAAATTTGTTGATGACACAAACCATGATCATGCGGTTCGTGAATTTGAGAATGATGCACGTGCCCTTCATAAGTATTAGGCAAATTAACATTATCAGCTGATAAACAAATTGCACAATTCAATGTCGAGAAATGCAAAGTACTTCATTTTGGCACAGTAAACGTCGATTTAATTATTCGTTAGGTCATAAAACTCCTGCAGTAAAAAGTTTCGTAAAACACTTGGATGTTATTGTGACAAATTTCTTTCGGAACTTCAGATTTCGCAGTCAGTGCCGTACAGCTGCAAATAATGATGTGATGATAGAATACTTGAGTTTCTAAAACACCTCAAATCCAAGAGAAATTGTACTTCCCTTGTACAAATCGCTTCTAGGCCGTTCAATTTTGGGCGCCGTACTTAAGAGAATTTAAAAGAGGCATCAATAATTTATAGTACGAGTGTTACAAAGTAAGAGGATTCAAATTTGTCCAGTTTGCAGAAGAAACGGACGAAAGAATATTTATACAAATACAAAGTCGGCAACCGGCAAAATCTCACCACGTCAAAAATCCAGAAAACTGCGGAGAACCTCCATGCCGTCCAAATTAGGAAACAGGGTTCCCTCGTCAAATATATACAAGAAACAAAAGAACCAATATCATAAACAGACTACATACAAAGAGAAATGAAGATACCATTCTACCCATAAAATTGCGGAAACCTTCTCCGTTGTCACATGTACAACATTAACTCAAATTAGGGAAGAGCTCCCTCGTCATATCAACAAAAACCAGAAATAATAATTAAAAACATATGAAACAACTATATATAGAAACTACACATGATCAAAAACGTGCAGGAAACAAGTAATAATAATTAGGAAAGAACATGGAAAATCTCCAACGACCATTTTTTTCCAAGGGCAAAACACCAAAGACCGAATACAACGGCAAAACCAAGTCTCAAACAATGAAGATTTAAATCCAAAGGTAATCAGAGCAAACAGGGGAAAACGGAACTTGTCATTGGACACAAATACTGAGTTGCTCATCTATTTTTCTCTTAAAACTCTCAACCGTCTTTACCTGAATCACTTCCTTTGCCAGACTATTCCAATTGTTTACCACTCTATTGGATAAAAACTTATACCTAAGTTGAAACCAAGTCTGTTCTCTAATCAGCTTCATCTCATTTCCTCTTGTGAGCCCACTGCAGCTTTTTCTAAAGAAGTCTTTACCAACTACATAAAATCCATGTAAAATCTTAAAAGTCTGAATTAAATCACCTCTAGCCTCCTTTTTCTGCAAGCTAGAGAGTTTTAATGCGTTTAACCTATCAACATACTCAAGATGCCAGAACCTCTGGATGAACTCAGTATATCTCCTTTGAACTCTTTCTATATAATCAATGTCCTTAACCAGGTATGGTGGCCAAAACTGCACAGCATATTCCAGATGTGGACGCACTAGCGTTCTATACAACGGGAGAACAACTTCTCTCATATGACACGTCAATTTTTTTTTTATTTTAAACCCTAACATTCTGTTAGCTTTGCTCACAGTTGCAATGCACTTTTTTCCAAATTTAATAAGATCTTCAGTCACCATAACGTCCAAGTCTTTGATACTGTCCACCGCCCTTAGCTATCTTCCTTCCATCTGGTAACTAAATTTCTTATTTTTACTTCCAAAATGCATAACCCTGCATTTCTCACCATTAAAGACCATAGCCCATTTTCCCGTCCATTCTGCTAGTTTATCTATATTGTTTTGGAATTCCAGGTCTTCAGCTTCATTATTTACTATTTGTATGACTAGCGTCATCCGCAAATTCGCTAACAAATGATCTGACTCCCTCCTCTAAGTCGTTCACGTACAGCAAATTTGATACAAATTTTAAGATTTTATACGATATTTGATAAGATGGATGAGAATTATTTCAGAGAAGTGCTTAAAGATTACTACAGGCCACAAAATGAGATTATTCAAGAAAAAAACCTGAGGATTAATTCCTTCCAAACCGAATAATTAATAAATGAACAAACACTTGGAATCAGATGAAGAAACAAGGTCGGCTGAGGTTTCAAAAGATTATTGGACCGAGCTTCATGCTCATAATGTTTGACTTTTATATCCCATTTTCATGACAATGGAAGATTTCCTGTATAATGAATTCCTTTCTCCTTTGTTAGTCTAATTTTTTGTATTGTGTTTGTTATGCCTCCGTTTTTGTGAATCTTAAATAAAGCAGTGTACGTCTTACTGTATTTATTGTGAATACGTATATATAAACTGCAATACGTAAACAATCTGCATCGCAAAAACGCTACGGATCGTCACGAAACGTGACATGCAAATACCTTTGAGCCAACTATGCACAGCATCAAGAATGCACAGCCAATGAACGCCCAGGACAAGTATATAGCTCAGCGCCAGCGAGCACACCGCCGCATACCAAAGGCCCAGCTCTCGCCCTGCGTGTCGATTCGTACCTGTTTCTATGGTAGAGCTGTTGGCCGTAGCCAAGGGAAATACCACAGAAACCACTCGACGAGGTCACATGCAATTGAGTGAGTTGCAGAGACGTCACATCACCGCCTTTCCGAGAGACAAGCTGTTCATACCGATAAATCACGAGGACGTAATGACACAGTGAGACGATAGTGCCAGCAGTGGCTCCAACGCGGTGTCAGTCACTGGACGGAGGACGACTAGTCTCATGGATCGAGCTGTCGAGCGCTCTGCCAGAACCACACCAACAGCTACGCTATCCAGCATTCAGCGTCACCTACCAACATCTCTTGACGTGCTATCAGGAAGGATCAGGACGCCTAACAGAAGCTGGACTGCAATGTCGGCGGCCCTTACGACGTCTACCATTAACGCCGGCTCATCGTCAACAACGTTTGTTGTGGGGTCGCGCCCGTACCCGGTGGAATGTAGCGGATTGGAATAGTATCGTGTTCAGAGATGGACCAAGGTTCACGCTTGCTTCAGACGATCGGCGCATCCACTTCTGGTGGAAGCCAGGCCAACCTTGCTCACCCCATATCTCTGTGAGTGGCATGCGTCCATCACATCTGGCGTTACCATGTGGGTGGGTTGGTTGGTTTGAAGTTTAACGGCACAAAGGGACTGTGAAGGCCATGCTGTGCCAAGCACAAGATGAACACGGAACACTACATGGCTAAGGAATGCCACGTCACTCCCCGTATTCACAAAATGGTGAGCCCCTGAAAGGAATCTCATTCTGGTGATTATCATGTGGGAGCTACTGCGTATGATACCAGGTCATTAGAAGTCCTACGCACCACCCTGACAGCACGGCGTTTCGTCTGCGACATTTTCCCTGTTGTAACGCCAATGCTGGAGTACCTGCCGGGAAGGTACATTGCAGCATGATAATGTCCTGCAACGTGTGTGTATGTCGCTACGGACTGCCTGCGCGTTTCAATCCTTCTTTGTTCATCCTGTTTACCCGACCTCTCCCCGAATCGAATTTTGGGACATGATCGGTCGCCAGTTTCAGCAATTACAGAGCTTGAGTGCGCTGGCGGCGGAATTACAGTGTATGTATCCAGCAAAACATCATTAGACGTTCGTATGCGTCCATGCCAAAGCGAATTTCCGGTCGCATCGTCGTCAGAAGTTATTGGTTATTTGAAGTTTAATTGCACGAGAGCATGTAATGCCATGCTGGGCTAAACATATGATCATGGAACATTATACGGCTAGAGCACCTCTGGGATGACACGTCACTCCGCAAAAAATAATTAATCCATAACGGTGTCGGACAGCTACTGCTGTAATGAATGTTGTTGCTGACTCTCATGTACCACTCATTGACACCTTCTTACTAGTCTTTTTTTCACCACGATCCATCTATTCTTTATGTGCGCGGGTTGTTTCGCCAGGGTATATATTTATGGCAATATAATTATTGATGTGACGAATGAACTTTCTTTCAATATATAGAAATTTAGTTAAGAAAAAGGAGATATACCCTTTGTGAATATCGGACGTGGGGGTCAGTTGTATTCAAATTTTTCTTGCACGAGAAATGTTCGAGTGTGCAAATGCATCATGAGGATCACTTTAACATTGGGTTCGTTGCTTTTATCACCCCACAATCGCCTTTATAACACCAGAGATCACCAATTTTTTTTTTGTCTGTGTATTCATAGGGAACAATTTTTTAAACCTACATAAATAACTCAAGTTGTAAATCTTTGGAGATTCCCACATAAAATCGCTTAAATCTCGAAAACCAGTTAGATTTCTGAGGAAAACTTCAGATGAACTAGCAAAGGACGAGCTCGGCAATAAGTGTGTGTACTTCAGGGACACAATGTCATTTTTCGTACCTGCCCAATAGAGCTCTTAAGTAATCTCTAAAATTCGGATTAGAAAATATCTTAATTCTTCTATTTTAAAGGTATACGTAACACAAATCCATCCCAGATGCTTAAATTTGATTGCAAAAGAAAAAAAAAAACACGTGCAGTGCAAAATTTGGAACGAGGAATAAAATAGTTTTATATTGATAACAGAGGGGAAAACTTTGGTTTTTGTGAACTGCTGATTAGTCAACCCTTTCAGAAATAATTTACTTCTTTAATGAACATTCCATTTGAGTTACAAATAGAGTATCTAACAAGTGTTGCTCAAAATTGGCGCTTTGCCAATTAGAAAAACAAACCTCTATTGTGAAACAGCAACAGGAGGTCAGATTAGCGTTTCAGATTTCATAAGAGAACGTCTACTAACAGTTTTTCTTTCTTAAGGTTGTAGATACCTTTCTTAAAATAATTATTTACCAAGACCAGTTTTAGCGTATGTCATGTTGGAATACTTACCAGTAAGGCAGCGGCTAGTAGTAGAGTGTATTTGTATTTTCAGTATGACGTCACAAAGTACGATACGAAACATACGACAGCTTTAGGGAACTTAAGAACTATTGGTGTGTGCCGGTAATACGAGTGTTCCCAAATTAAGGCTAGACTTTAGAAGTGGTTTAAAACCAGGTTAGGGAATTTTGCTGATCATGTTCAGACTATTAAACATGACATCCCTGGTGTTCTTGTCTCACAGCTACAACAAGATTAATTTGAAGTATTCTCAATGAACTCTTTAATTTACCATTAAGTTGTAATAATTATCTAGCGAACAGATGATTAGTATCCTTCGCGATCACTTTCTGAAGTTGAATAGATGGTCTCTGAGATTGAAGGTTATCAAGCAGCGTGTTGTGGATTCTTTTTATGACCAGGACTTAATCGTTTTTCAGTGGATGTTAGGTGGCGTCATGAGGACTTCATTCAGAAATAAAAGCTCAGAGAATATTCGAATACGACTTGTATTATTTTCAGCGAACGTTTGACCACTCCCAAGATTTGCATAATGCATTCTTGTTAAGGTCTGGAAGACATTCCACTACGCTCACAATCTATGCAGTATTGTGTGTTTTCTCATTAAGCTTTGTTTTGCGTTTAATAGTTTGCTAATTTTTTGAAGACTGACATGTCAACTTTGTCATTACCAAACTGGTATTTTAATCGACTGTTCGGTGGAACATTTTTCCTTGTGGTTATTGTTTTTCGATGCACATTTGATGGCAGAAAGATCTGTAAAACCATGCTGTGCCAAACACATGATAATTACGGAACATTGAATGGCTTGGGAACGCCGGATCACTCTCCGTACTACTCCTCAAAAAAGGAAAGTTTCCGAGTGGGTTTTCTCACAGCTGACGATTAAATAGCTTTTAAGTGATGTAGTGTGAGTGATCTTTTAAAGCACATAATTATTAAATTTAGCAACTCGTTTAACATAGTTAATATACAAACAGCTAGAAATTCCAAACTGTCATTTATAGAATCTAATCTTTGCCTTCTCTAATCCACTCTGGGGGCAGCAGCGAGTGCAGAGAGGCTGAATTTTGCCATTTTCTGCGCTATTTGGAATTTGTGTAGCGGGGAAAGGGGGGAACAGATTCTTGACTGTCTCGGCAGAAGATGGCATGCGATGGGAATGTTCGCGATTTTTGAACTGCCATCTGGAGCTGTTTAAAGTTCCTTGGTTAATGGTGTAAAAATGAGAACACAGTGCACCACGCATTTTCACAGAGTGTATTCCAGTCTGAAGATTAACCAACTATTATTATAAACATCTTTAACAAATTCAATTGTGAAACAAATTAAAGGCACCGCACCTTATCAGGCTGTGAAGAATGGACAATTTTTTACCAAACCATTATTTGTTTCTTAGTTTGCATGGCATCTACAAAGCAGCTAATAAAATTATTACATGAATTTATGTAGTCTTTATTCGAAGAAAAGGTGCCTGTTCGTGACTCATTATCTTATTATATTTAGATCTATACTTAAAAAATAATTCATCATTTCGTTAATCTATCACTAGTGAAACAGTAGGTCAAAAGCTTTTGACTGAAACTTCGTAAAATGTAGTGTTGTAGGTACATGTTTTCGTGAAGGTTCGTCTCGTTACAAAATCGTATTTTACCTTCATAAATTTATTGGTATTAGATATGCGCAAATTATAATTTGTAGCTTTGTAAATTATATAATTGTTTCCATATAAATCTGGAAATAAATTAGCATCAGTGGATAAAAATTTTAACTGGTTGTGATTTTTACTTAGTTGCTTAAAAATTTCATAATTTTCAAAATGTGTATTTAATTTTTATTGGCTTCAAAATAATATTAGCTTAGAGTAGAACTTACAAAAAAAAAACAATATAAAGTGCAAAATATGGAAACACGAATGTTATCAGAATTAAGATTGTTTTCAGAATACAAAACACTTCTTTTAATATGATCTTTAAATTATAAATCACTTCTATAATTGATATGTTATTGTATTGATCACGTATATCTTGCGAGTAGTACACACATTTATATGTTAAATACTTTCACAACCTGTTCACTTAAAGATTACAATCACCACTGAAGTATAAAATGGGTTCATCTTCATATTGCATGCCTTATTTATATGTGGTTAATTTTTAATAGGTTGGTTATTTGAAGTTTAATGCACAAGGACCTATGAAGGCCATGCTGCGCGAAACAAGTTAAATGCAAAATATAAAAACTAGACCGAATTATAATCGTTGAGAATTAATAAGCGTAAAGTGTTAGAACTTTGGAATATTGAAGCTTGAAAGGTATTTAATGAGGCAAATTATCTCATTAATTCATTAGAATTATTTAGTTTTGCTTTTACTAAACAGGATATAATTATTAATAGCGCCTTGAGTCAGAACTGAAAACTGCTGTTGTGTGCAAAAGAGAAAGAAAATGCAAGGGTTTTCCTTGAAGAATGAATTCCTTTGTCATTGCTATGGGAATAGGACATATTGCTGCAGATGCC